>MCJB01021324.1:0-14457 GCA_002018475.1 Nicotiana obtusifolia | reverse complement strand
AGATAAGGAACACGTTTAGATAATAATTTCTGAGTTTCGGGAAGTGGGCCCGGGGCCCGGGTTTTGCTAAATTGGGAATTTCTTAGTAAACTTTATTATTTCCGTTTGGGTTTTGTTCCCATAGCTTATTGTGACGTAATGATTATGAAATTGAATAGATTCGACGCGCGAGGAGGCCAATTCAAAGGGCAAGGGCGTCGCGGGCTAAGGATTTAGCCGATTTCGAGGTGAGTAATGGTATTAAATGATGCTCTGAGGGTTTGAAACCCCGGATTGCACATCGTAGTGCTAGTTTGAAGTAAAACACACGCTCGATGATGAGCGTGGGGTCGTTTACTGTTGGGGATTGTGACTTGGTCCATCCCAGTTGATTCTTTTANCAACTTCAACTAAAACAGGTTAATAACTCTCAATAAGTCCAACTTCCATTACTTGTTTGAATGAATTTAACAATGAAAAGCATGATGTATATGGGATCGGGTGGCACGCCGCCACGAGATATGATATAGCGCTTGGGCCGCGAAAGCCCCTTCCGGAAGTCTGAACCACCCACAGTGAGCGCAGGGTACCCATCATGATACTACAATTGGTAACAATGACAATTGTAGGTTACGGTTGGTAACAATGACAACCGGTAACGAATGATAAAACAGTTGGTAACAATGACAACTGTCGGTTACAGTTGGTAACAATGACAACTGGTAACCGGATTTTTTTGAAGGATTTTACTGATTTTAAATGATAATGGGCCCGAGGGGCGGTTTTGAAGTGTTTTCTGTTACTACTCATTGATCAGTTGAAAGAAGTTTCTATTAGAAATTACCCTGTTTTACCATTTCACTGATGTTTTATTACTTCTTTATAGATTGCCTTGTGCATTATGTGATTCCTACTTTCAGTAATTATTTATACTTATTACTCACTGAGTTGGAAGTACTCACATTACTCCCTGCACCATGTGTGCAGATTCAGGCGCTATCGGTTCCACCCTGAGGTATTGACTACTAGCATCGTCAGGGTGGTGATTCGGAGACTACGAGGTAGCTGTTGGCGTTCGCAGCCCCGTGTCTTCTTTATTTTGCCGCTTTCACTTTCTTCAAACATTTGTGCTAAGGATGTTGTAATAGATATATTATTAATAGGATTTCTTTAGTTGCTCATGACTTTGTGACACCCCGATCTGAGGGCTGTAGTCGGGATGGTACTATATATATATATATTCCGAACTACCTTGTTGTTTATTTATCCTTGTTTTAAACTACATGGTTTAACTGTTTAAGAGCAGTTGTATTGGTTTGGCTTGCCTTGTCCTCACGAGAGGCGCCATCACGACCAGGTTGGAATTTTAGATCGTGACAATAATATGCATATAATTTTAAAAGTATGTATTTATTAATATAAATATACATACAAAGTACGTATCATAAAACTAGTTATTATTAATTACATGTTCATAATCATATAAATAAGTATAACATAATTAATATGTATAAGCTCTAAAAATACTTTTGACACACGCTAAAAATATCTTAGATTCTATGTAGGCTCAAACACCTATCAGTCAAGCGAGAAATAGCGGAACATGCCATGAAAGTCAGTTCACTCTATTAGCAAAATATTACTTTATTCGTGCTAAAAATATATTTAATTTTTACTTATCCACTATACAATATTAAGAGAAGGATAATTTTTTTTTTCTATTTTACCTTTGTCAATAACTACTCATTCCCCACATGATTTTCCAAAACTTTTGGAAATACTATTATTATTATGGGTAAAATTATAATATACATACTTCATTTATTTTCTTAAAGGGAGTGCAAAATCAAAAGTGGACAACTAAGCTAGCATTTGGCCATAGAATCCCAAATTTATCTTTAAAAACCTGATTTGGGTAAAGTTTAATTTGAAGATGAAAATCTGTTTAGACATTATTTTTCAAAATATATTTCATTTTTTTTTAATAAACATGAAACATAACTTATACCCATAAGTTCAAAAAGACTATAAAAAATACTCAACAATACCAAACAAACAAGCTTGCTGATCCTGTATATGCAAAACCTTCATCGATATCGTTCATTATCATTATCACAAACTAGAACATAGATAAGTTTGGCATAAATTTATTATTTTTATAATAAACTACATAATACACTATCCTAAAACCATAACCTGATATTTTAATATCAACTGCTAATAACACAATTACTAGCTACTATATTTGTCAAATTACAATAATATTACAAGATCCACCGGTCTAGAAAAAATAATAGTAACTAGCTGACGAATTAGTTGGATCATAATAGATGGTGAATTTTTTTATAATATACAAAAATTTGGGGTAATTTTTAAAATTCTTAAAAAAATCCAACGATAGTATTTTGAGCCAAAAACAAATTTAAAGCTAGTTTTTGGTTTTAAAAGTTTTGTTTTTAAAATCTGTCAAAATATGAATAAAATTTTGTGAACAAACAAATTTTGTGAAAAAATATTTAACAAGAACTTGTCAAAATGTATGGCCAAATGGGTGATTAGAAGTGAACGGAGGGAGTATTCGAAAAAGGGAACTGATAAATGTGGCTGGTTCTGCAATTTCCAGTAAATTATTTCTTCCTTTTCTGCCCGAAGTAACTTTCCGTTTTTGGTGAAAATCTGTAAGCAATCAAAGGAGGAAGGTGGTAAGTTGGAGACGCAATTTGCTGAAACTACCATTTATAAATACATACATTTAATGGAGAAGTGAGTCTATGACGACTTTAATTAACTATAAATCTCTCACCCACTCTGTCAAAAGTTGCATACGGTGGTGGGAAAAAGTATCTGTTTACAATCTGCCTCCTCATCTTCTCCACTCCTTCATCACCTTCTATAGGTACCAATGTATAGCCCTTCTGTATATTTTTGTGATATTAATTGACTCTGTTATATATGCTTTCCCTTCACTATTTGATCTGATTATGTAATATTGGTTATATTGGCTATCTTGGAATTTCAGATTGCAGCCCAAGGTCTTCAAATAACATTTTGGATTTAATTTGGTTGGGTTAAAGTTGGATATATATTCGTTTGCACTACCAAGATTCACTCAGGTAATTACTTTTATTGCTTTTGTTTCTGAGCTGGATTATGTGATTTTGTTCTAGTGTTTTGTTCTGAGCTGGATTAAGGAGTGGTTTGGTCCGAGCGCAAGTCATGTTGGGATTAGTTATATTGGATTATTTATTCCGGTAGGTTGTATTAATGTAGGATTATCAATATTACTGTTTTTTTCCCGGAATAACTTATCTCTTGTTTGAATTACTAACCAAACAAGAGATAAGATAATACTACATTTTCATCCCATGATTATATTTGCTTATCCATCATACCAAACGATCCCTTATTGAGGAGAAACATAAAAAAAAGATAGAACATCAAAAAGTCAGCCCGGTAAATTCCCGCTATGCGCGGGATCCAGAGAAGCTGGTGGCATATTAATTTGATCATTTATTCACCAGAAGTACCTTTCTTTCGCTGGCATCTTAATAAAGCCCACAGCCGTAAATTTTATTTCCGCCATTGAAGACTACCAACTTTACCAGGCTTCAAGTAAAAGATTTGACTATTCCATCTAAATGTAGTAATCTAATTTACTTTTTCTTTTTTATAATCTGAATTCGTCCTTAAAACTTTGTTTTTTGGTTAGCTAGCGTTTGGACATAGATTTAGTTGAAACTTGAAAAATAAATTTTTTAATGTTTTTTAAAAAAATAACTTTTGGAAGTTGAAATTGTGTTTGGACATGCATTTTATTTGGAAAAAAAAAATTAAGTTTTGTGAGTGGAAGGAAAATTTTCACTCAAAAATTGTCCTAAACCAGTTTTTGGGAACTTAATTTTATTTTCAAATTTATTTTCAAAAACTGATCATATTCCATGAATAAATATTATTTTCAAATTATTTTTTCAAAAAAAACCGTTAAAATTTATGGCCAAACGGGTGCTTGATATTCAATATACTGCTTTGGTAGCAGTGATGCGAGACACATTTGTTTTTAATGTAGTCATTGTAATGCATATCATAAAAAAAAAAAAAGTTAATTAGTAATGCTACACGTTCTGTGTTCAGTGTGCGCATATTTTAATTATTCCAAGTTTTGTTTTGTTTTTCCTTTTAAATTAACTACCTTAAATTGTCCGTGTCAGCAATATTAACTAAATTAGGGATTCCATAACTTGTTTACAAAGATTTTATCTAAATCAGTACCTTTTTTAAAATGATAAGAAACTAGTTTTGCCCCTTTTTACTGACCAAATAATGCTTGGAATGGCTAATAGTCTAACGTTGCAGCTCGTTGGACTCCCTCCATTACTGCAAGACAAAAGGCAAAAGTTTTATTATATTTTCCCCTTTCTTTATCTGGGTGTTAAACGACTATTCGCAATTATAACTGGTATATTTATGTGTTTAATTATTAGGTCTCGGATTAAAAAAATAACAATACTATTAGAAAACGTTAAATGAAATAAGTACCTTTCTTCTAAAGCAAGTTATTATTGTTATTCCGGGATTGTAGTGTTATTTTTATCTCCATAGGAAGGTGGATAACATTCCCGTTAATCATGAGATAACTTGTTTCCCAGCCAAACGACCAAAGTTTTTTAAATAAAGATGTACCACTAAAATCTATTGTTAACTAAAAGCTCTTGTAATTAAGTGGCCCCGTTTATTAAATTGGATAATGCAACCAAAATTCCACAACATAACCAAGACATGCTTCAGCATACTTTGATGTGTTGTACGGAAACTAGCAAAGAAGGTAAAAAAGAACAGCCAAAATTGCAATACTGGTATAACACTATAATGTGTATTATTTCAAATAGTATTAATTGTCAGCAGTTTTAACAAAAATAAAGACACTTAACAAACATGGATGTGTATTGGTTCTAAGGAATTTGACATTTTTGTAACCACCATCTGGTCTCAGTAACTGTATCTAGCTATGTTGCTCGGACTTTTCAAAAATATTGTCGGGTGCGTGCCGGATTCTTCAAAAGTAGTACATTTTTGAAGGATCCGACATGGATACAGCAACATTTTTGGAATCCGAGCAACATAGGTATCAAGTGAAATTAGTCTTCCTCGGACAAGTATTTTTTCCTTTCCAATCAATATAACTCTCTCAAAGAAAGTTACATGGCATCTGCCCTTACTCTCATTGTGTTTCAAATAATAAGCTGCGCGCTGTTGGAGATATGTCTATTCCTTAATTCTTGTGCTTTGTCTTCATAATGTTGCAGATGGATATAGCAAAGGATTTAACAGCAGGGACTGTTGGTGGAGCAGCACAATTGATAGTTGGCCACCCTTTTGATACCATTAAAGTCAAGCTCCAAAGCCAGCCTTCTCCACTACCCGGGCAACCTCCAAAATATGCAGGTGCCATTGATGCAGTCAGGAAAACAGTGGCTTCTGAAGGTCCAAGGGGTTTATACAAAGGCATGGGAGCTCCACTAGCAACTGTAGCCGCCTTCAACGCTTTGCTTTTTACTGTTAGAGGTCAAACCGAGGCGCTGTTAAGGTCTGAACCTGGTGCCCCTCTTACTGTCAAGCAGCAAATCCTTTGTGGAGCTGTTGCTGGTACTGCTGCATCGTTTCTTGCCTGCCCAACTGAACTCATCAAATGCAGGTATGCTTGTTGATGCATTAAAGTCAGAAATTATAATACTGCCTCTGTCCTAATCCATTTGGCACTTTTTACTTATCAAGAGTTAATTTGACTGAAATTTGGAGTTAAATTGTACTAGATTAATAAAGATATTTAGAAACAATACCTACTAAAGTTGGCCGGTCGAAATAGGGCAACTTTGTTACGCTTTTCTTTTCTCCAAAGTTGAGTCATGTGTTTTGCGGTTGGACTCTTTTACTATGTGCTTTGGTGGTTTAATGTCCTAACACAACTTGTAAAGAATATTCATATCATTTCATGTGTTTTGAGGCTTCCTCTATGCGCATTAGTGGTAAACTTGCTTGGAGACAGCTTATGTATTTTAGCAAAATTGATTGCTGGATTCTCAAATTTGAGTGCAGATTACAAGCCCATAGCGCGGTGGCAAGTGTAGGATCAGGTTCTGTGGCCATAAAATATGCAGGGCCAATGGATGTTGCACGACATGTTCTTCGTTCAGAAGGAGGTGTGAGGGGTCTCTTCAAAGGTCTATTCCCAACCCTGGCACGAGAAGTACCGGGAAATGCTGTCATGTTTGGCGTATACGAAGCGTTAAAGCAGTACTTTGCAGGAGGAATGGATACTTCTGGACTGGGAAGGGGTTCACTTATAGTAGCTGGAGGCTTGGCTGGTGGTTCAGTCTGGTTTGCAGTGTATCCAACAGATGTTATTAAGAGTGTTATTCAGGTCGATGATTATAGAAGCCCAAAATACTCTGGTTCTTTTGATGCTTTTCGGAAGATTTTGGCATCAGAAGGTGTCAAAGGCCTTTACAAGGGGTTTGGACCTGCTATAGCGCGTAGTGTCCCAGCAAATGCTACTTGCTTCTTGGCATATGAGATGATTCGGTCTAGTTTGGGATAATCCTCCTCGAGGATTGATGGAAGGTTTTGGGAACGGTTACACTTTCTTCTTTAACTAGATTTTTTCCAATTGGAATGATCTGTAATTCCAATTAATATTCCAGTAGGACAATTGTGCTTTAAAAAAATTTATACCATTTTTTGGGGACTAAGAAGAAAGAGATTTTTGTGAGCTAAGTTTTGTTATCATACAAATATACAAGAGGCATAGATTACCAAAATAGTTGCCAGTTTTTGTTAGCTGCTCTGCTAATTTCATCTTCAGTGTTTATTCGTTTTTGAGTATTTGACAATGTCAAGAATGACAAGATGATGGATTAAAAATCAAGGAGATTGTACATTTCATTCAGACATTCACAATGCCGTATCTTAACATTTCAAATAATTGAAGCATGATTCTTGATTGAGGACTTAAAGATAGTCTAGTGCTCGCGAGTGTTCTAAATTGCTGTTGTTTCTTTTCTATTTTGGCTTCAACTAAAAAGGTAAAGGTGATAAAAGAGAAGGTATAGTCACAGATAGGAGTGACTTATTGCAGATTGACATAATTAAAAATATCATTCTTCCCTTCTAGCTACTCCGTCCATGCATTCCGAGCGAATGCCAGTAAAACAGATTTACATCTTGCTTTCATGACATGTTTAGAACTTAGAAGTACGAACCTAACAGTTTAAAGGAAATCCTACCGTTAAAATTTAATATCGCCTTATCCCTTATTTAGTTACTAATTCTAAGATAAGTTATTTTAAGATTAAAAATAATACCAAGATAATTTATATCTGCCAGAGGGTGGACTAGTAATCCCAGAATAAAATAGTAAAACTGACAATCTCAGAATTAATACAACATACCAAATAGTTAATAAGAAATAATACTAGGATAACTTATCACAGCATAACTAATTCTAGTATAATTAATCCCGACATAATTTATCCGAACATAACCCGTATTGAAACCAACGACCCCTTACAGTGGTATATTGAAGGAAGCAGAAATTCTGTCTAATGGGAGTCCTAATTTGTATTCAGAAACTGTTGTTGGTACCTGTTACACTTGGCTTTCTGTTTCTTGGAAGTTGATGACAAGAATAGAACTAAGTAATCATTTACCTACATAACTGAAATGGACAGAGAATCTATGCGCTGGAACACCTACACAACTATATTAAACATATATTTTTTGTGTTTTAATTTGTTTAAATTTTCTTGGAGTACGAAGGTTAAATTTATTAATTTTTTTAATGTGAAATTCGACATAAATCCTTTTAGTTTATTAAAATAAGGTTTACATACTTAGAAGCTATATAAAAAATACGACAAATTACAATAGTTAACAATTTAAAATATTTAAAAATTATTTACAAAAAAGATACTCAAAGAAAATTTTATTCAACTCTCCAAAAGTAATAAGTTAATTTTTTTTTTTTTGAAACAGCGGGAGTATGTTATAAGACAAACGTTATCCTCAAGAATGGGATTCATCATGAAATTAAACAGTTTTATTGGTGTCTTATTTTGTGAATTATTTAGTAGCTAATCTAATCTTGTGCAATGATAAGATAAATAAATTAATAAATAAGTAACTGGGTCTTCTAGATGGCTTTCATGACTTGTATAGAACCCAAAAGTACAAAATAAACATAATATATAATTTAAAGGTCATACTAACAATAATTGAAGTTAGTTGAAGGAGGTCTAGATAAGCTTTTTTATCATTTCTTATTGCAGAACCGTAACACATATCAGAAATTGTTCATACTCCCTAATAAGTTTTAGTCACTTGATTCAAGTAGGTTGTCTGGAAAGTACTTGATTCATCCCCTTATAGCTATTTTTATCTATTCCACTTGACTGGCAAGGAAAGAAATTTATCGGTTTCTTAACTTATGCATTAAAGAAATAGCCGACTCTTCCAGATTGTTTTGATCATGACATGTGTAGAACTTAAAAGTTTAAATCTAACAGTTTAAAGGTCAAATTAGCAACGATTAAATAAACATAATTGGCCGTTCGGCACAAACTTAAGACAACTGCTAACTTATTATATTTGATTGCAAGTTATAGCGAAAAATTTATTATATTGACTACAGTAAAATATTCGCTAGCCTACCTTATTTTTTTCATTCTGCCTCTTTGCTACGCCCAGCTCCACCATCCAAACAATTATCATAACCCATCATAAATATTAGTCTTTATTTTCTCAATTTGATAGTTCTTGTAGTAAGATTGATATTACATGCACTTGATAGATTTTATTTTTAATCAAGATATGATTACACAGAAAAAAAAAAAAGAAGAAATTTTCGCTATACATAGCGGGTGTTTTACTGTACATTACTCCATTGATAAAGAAAATTTTTAGTTGCCAAATAAAAGTCAATTTTCTGTTTTTGCTTGTTTTGCATCTTTCCTTTTAAGAATTGTGGAGTATATTTCTTTTCTTTTTTTGAGAAATTTAAAATTTTATTTATATAATACTATGTAAGTTCAAACATAGGATCCGTATAGTATACTCCATTTGTTATAATTCCTAAATATACTAACAGACAATAAATAATTAAAAATCACATTAAGATGCATCACATCAATTATGTAATGACTGATTTCACAAACGTGTTGTAATTCAATATACAAAAAAGATTGTTATTGTACAAAAAGAATATACAAATAGACTGTCACTATATAAAAAATATATAAAATAGACTATCACTATACAATTTATATACTAAATAAACTGTTATTATACAAAAAATATACAAAATAGATGTCACTATACAAAATATATACAAAAAAGACTGTCACTATACAAAAATATACAAGATAGATGTCATATATAAAATATATACAAAATAGACTGTCACTATACAAAAGATATACAAGATAGATGTCACTATACAAAATAGACTGTCACTGTGCAATTTATATATAATAGACTGTCATTATACCAAAATATACTAAATAAATTATACTATACAAAATATATACAAAATAGACTGTCACTATACAAAAAAATATACTAAATAAACTGTACTATACAAAATATATACAAAATAGACTGTCACTATACAAAAAAATATACTAAATAAACTGTACTATACAAAATATATACAATATAGACTGTCACTATACAAAAAATATATAAAATAAACTATCATTATACAAAAAATATACAAAATAAGCATTTCAAACTATTAAATATAATATGTTTGGGTCGGAAAAATATTTCAGATCAATAAAAAGAAACTATTAAAATTTTAAGAGCCTATAAAGGGTCATGTTCTCTTAAACAGGTGCAAAGTCTCATACTCTTGATTCAATAATGCCATGCACCAATATACTCTTATTTTATTGAGTCTGCCTAATTTTTTAGTGGGAAGGAGAAAAATATCTCACCTAATTGTAGACGATTAATAGTACATATCGGCTTAAGCCTTCTAAAATTCTAACTCAAGTGCATCTTGAATCGGACTGCGGGTTATAATACTTGATCTAATTTGGTGTATTCTTGATTATCCAACATATACTAATAAATATATTTACACAAGATAAGGGACTAAAAAAGTCGTGGTTTCATCTACTGCGAAAGTCCCAATTGTTTTTCATCTATTTCCGATGTGGATATTGATGCTAACTTTTTTTTTTTCCTAATCATTGGCTCGATTTGACTCAGTTTTGGTCAAAGCTCGAGTTTGATCAAGCTAGATCGATTCAACTCTGGTAACTTGATAACTTGCATACTGCTTGCAAATTGAGGCTTGATCATGAACATGAACATGAGAAATTACTTTTTCGTATTTATGATCAAGCTAATACAAAAAGTTGCGAAATTATTCGTGATTGCACAATCATTCTCTAATTTGAGAAACAAATATTGCTTAAACATTACCTTCATGAAATGAACTTATATTCTAACTTTAAAAAAGAAAAAAAACAGTTTAAAATATAAGTCCAAAATTTCATATTATAACATCGTTACCTTGGTCAAAAGATAATGAAATTACTCGAAAAGAAAACGAAATAAAAAAGAACAAATAGAGTAAAGATTCATTCGAAAAAGAAGAAAAAATAGATAGTAATAAATGCAGTATTGACTTGTGTAAAATAAGGAAAAAATAACTTGTCTTGACTTGCAGCTTAAAGAGCTTTAGCTGACCTTTCAACCAATCACGGGCCACCTAGCGGGGCAGCAACCAACCTGTTCTCCCACTTACTTGACCTTGACACATTTCCTACACTCCCTACATTTTCATTTTTTATATCTACACACACTAAATTTTCTCTTTTTACTCAATCTCATTTTATATAGTTCTTCGTTTCAATTTGAGTGATATATTATAATTTGATATAAAATTTAAGAAAAATAAATATTTTTAGTTTTATATATTTTATAATATTTGTATAATTATAAAATTTTTGAAACTTATAATTTTAAATATATTATAATATTCATGGGACTATAAAGACTTCTCATTAAGAATAGAATAAAAAATTTTCAAATATAAAAATATATAATTCATTTAAAAGTAAATTAATTAAAAAATAGTGTCACATGAAATAAATAAAACGGATACTATATTTTTTTTTTCTTATCAGTTCTTTTAAAAAGAGTTGATACCTATTAATATTTGAATGCTCTTCTACTTTAGTGCTTTTATTTTGCCGTTTATAAAATTGAAGGAATTAACATGTCTCATATATAGAGTCATAGGCTCTTGGACATTAAAAAACAAAGTGATCGCATCTCTTCTATTATTCACTTATTATTAAAATAAAAGAATAAAATAAACACAATAAACACTTTATTTTTTCCATTTCCCTTTCTCTTTACCTTTAATCGCTCACCAATGCAAACAAAGTAACATCTCTCTCCCCCTTTCTCTTTCTCCATCTTTTTCATTTCAAACCCCTCTCTCTCTCTCTCTCTCTCCATTTAATGGAGCAATCTGAGAGCTCAACGACCCACGTTCATCAGCCGCATCAAGAGTCCGAAGAAGAATCAAACGGGTCATCAAACACGACCCATCACTTAACGGTTCCACCCGGTTTGACACCAGAAGAATTCGACGAGCTAAAATCAAGTGTGACTGAGTTCCACACCTACCGAGTCAACTCAGCCACACAATGCTCTTCCCTACTCGCACAACGCATCCACGCACCGCCGCACATCGTCTGGTCCGTCGTCCGGCGTTTCGACAAACCCCAGATATACAAACACTTCATCAAGAGCTGTTCCGTCGGCGAAAACTTCTCCATCGTCGTGGGTGCCACCCGTTACGTCAACGTCATATCCGGTTTACCGGCGGATACGAGTACTGAGAGGCTTGATATTTTGGATGATGAAAAGTACGTTACGGGTTTCAGTATAATTGGTGGGGAACATAGGTTAAGGAATTACAGGTCAGTTACTACTGTACATGGATTCGATCAGCAACGCGATGGGAGAATCTCGACCGTTGTTTTGGAATCTTACGTTGTTGATGTGCCAGAAGGGAATACTGAAGAAGACACTCGTCTTTTTGCTGATACTGTCGTCAAGTTGAATCTTCAGAAGTTGGGCTCCGTCGCTGAAGCTATAGCTCGTGGAGGCAACGGTGTCGTTTGATAATATTGAAACGACGATACAAAAAGGTTTAATTTTTTCTTCATCTTAATTTTCTTTTTTCTTTACCATTTAGTAGCTTTCTTTTTCGGGGTTTGGGTTTTGGGTTTATTTCTGATTGTTTTTCTTTGAAATCATCGGAAAGATGTTTTGTTTCTTAAAGGGTTCATGGAAACAAGGTTATTTTAGTCGATGTGATGTACAGAATCAAGAAATGTTAAGATGAAGATGTTGTATTCTGTACCTTTTTTATTTTGTGGAAAGAAGAAAAAATCCATTTACTTTTTTTTCCAATTAAAGTGTCGTTGTTGAAGTGGAAATGGAAAGTTTTACTTTTTTACTAAGTTTCCATTTTAATCTATCTCAGCTTTTATTAATAGCATTTTGCTAATCTACAGAATGTTATACACGTAGACTAATATGCAGATGAAGGTTGATTGTTGAAGATGCATTGCTCTTTGTAGTGGAGATTCAACGTTTGCTTCCTTGTTTCCATATTAATTTAAATTTACTTAATCACTTGCCTTTTATACTTTAATACAACGCCAATGCAAGATTCTACTCAGTATTGGATCTCTCTTAGTATTTTTTGGCTAATTCAAAATTAGCTGGATTTACGAGCGATAATTAAAAAATAGCCACAATTTTAAAAGCAATTGAAATTTAGCCACTTTTCATGTAAAGTTAAATTTGAACAAAAATACTATTTGAAATTCGGAAATTTGAACGGGAGCAAACTGTCGTTTGTCTCTCATAATTGGAAGCCAAAGCTGTTGAGGTCGTTGTATTGGAGACTCGTTTGCACCAAAGCGAGCAAGAAGTGGTAACCTTTTATCCAAGAGATTGGCCCGCTGAGGGTTAAATTTGACGAAGCCAGGGCCCAATGGCCTGAAGTACATAATGTCATTCTTGCTGCAACCAACCATGAGGCTACCTCCGCTGAAAGATTGACCAACTTGGAGGCAGCCTTGAACTCCAAAACTGAAGAGCTTGTTGATGCGGGGGTGAAACATGCTCAGTTGGGGGAGAAGTATAAGAAGACTATTGAGCATAATAGGCTCTTTACTTCAACTGTCCGTGACCTTGATGTCTTCCAGCATAATATACTAGAGTTCTAGCATAATATACTGGAGTTCCAACATAATATGCTGGAAGTTCATAAACAAGTGCTCCAATCTCCAGAATATTTTGCTGGAATTTTTCTTGTGCTGGAGTTCCAGCATAATATGTTGGAAGTTTATACACAGGTGCACCAATCTTCAGTATATTATGTTGGAATTTTCCGTGTTACAGTAAAATAGCGATTATTTTTTAATGACTTTGCAAACACTGACTATTTCTTAATTACCAATCCGAAAATTAGCTAGCCCGTGCTATTTTCAGGTATTTTTATGTATCGTTTCCAAAAGCCCAGAGACGCATATCGAAATTTGGCTCGCTATAATAATAAATTGCTGTCCGCCGTCTCGACGTAAGCAACTTCTATACACCATCAGTAAAAAATAAACTTAAATTATCAACTCATGCAAAATTAACTATTGATAACTGTCCATGTATAAATTAAATTAGTCATCTGAAAATAACATAGATTACATGATATAATAATAGGTTTAATTTAACTTATAATATTAAAAAGTTACACATCAGTTTGTGTATGTACGTACATTAAATTCTTTTCGATGAATGTATTTCTCTCAACTTTCTTTCACGAGCTTTTTCAATATAGAAATAATGAGACTGAAGAACGGAGGAGAATTAACTCTTGTTATGACATACTATTTAACATCATAATATAATTGAAATCATAATCTTTTTTAATTTATACATTTCAAATGCTATGATATAAATTGAAACAAATAAAATAGTAAAAAGAAGTCCAGAAGAAATGCCAAAAGCAAGGGGGGAGGGGGAGTTGGAATCAGGGCAGGGAGTGGATGAAAGAGTGGCAGTAGCAGTTTGGACAACTTTCTTTTTGGAGGCTTCTGTTAGTTAGGAATAAAGAATGGGGGAATCCCCATGCCCTTCCCTTGTTCCTTTGTCCTTTGCCTATTCGCATACTTGAAAAGACAGAGAGAGTATAAGATAGAGATAAGAGGTGTTTATTTTTTCCTTTATGCATTTATTATCTCAAATTTATTGGTTGGTTAATCCGAATTCGACTCGACAACATCAACTGGTCGAGTTAAAACTTTGACCAAATTTTCTTTTCGTTTATTGGTTGGTTTAATTATAAAATGGCCCCTTGGCCCTTACCTATCATATTCCATAGAGTAATTGGTAGTAACC
>MCJB01021313.1:112056-153864 GCA_002018475.1 Nicotiana obtusifolia | reverse complement strand
CTACAACAAAATGCATACCAAGACTGTGGCAAGTCCGAAGGATGGATCTCGCCAATATCCGCTGAACTGGACAACCTACAGTAGTGGGGGAGCCTCGTCTATCTGTCAGTCCGGACCTGCAGCACGACATGCAGCGTCCACAAATAAAGGACGTCAGTACGGATAATGTACTGAGTATGTAAGACAGGAAACATAATGCAAGAACAATAATAAGCATCAGGGTAAGAGACATACAACCTGTACCATCTGAATGCCTTTGAGGGCGACTAACCATGTCATGCCTGACATGCATATGCATATACATATATTTACATCCTTTTGAAAATCATCATATACATATATACGCCTCTGTGGGCCTCATCATCATCTCATACATATGCCTTTGTGGGCCTCCTCATTATCATACCCAACTGATCAGTGGTTGCACAATAGGTGCCATACCCGGCCGACTATAGTGTGGCTCGATAGAGTAAAATAGCTATCGACTATAGCGCGGCTAAGTAGAGTAAAACATATACATATGTATAGTTGCACAATAGGTGCCATACCCGGCTGACTATAGCGCGGCTTGGTAGAGTAAAATAGATAATGCATGCTGGACTCATAAGAGTCATACTACCATGGTGAAATAATAACATATCAATCCTCCCATAAGAGGGGAAACAATATACGTACTGCTACCTTCTAAGAATAGAGTATCTTTGGGGTTCGTTCATTGCATTGTGTACAGTCAGAGTTGTGCAAAATAAGGAAAAGGATAGTATCACATACCTTGCAATACTTTCCAATCTCAAGCTATGAAACTTCCACGACTTCTTAGTCTACAATAAGAGAAATGACACTACCGTTATCGTTCAAGCGTCGTAACTATTATGTACCGACTGTAACTTATTTTGGAATAAAACGGACAGCACCTCCCCTATATATATGACTTCACACAAGTCCAAACAGTCACCAAACAGCCAAACAACATCAATAAGAATCATATTGAGCTTCCCAAAACAGTCCACGCACAAACCAATCACTTCATACGTACAATGGCCACTATAGTCGTGTCAAACGATCCGGAAATGGTATGAACAACTATCAGGCCACAACCCTAAAGATATATGGTTTTTCTCCACACCCTTCCTCATCCAAAACTCCACAAATCAGTAGTATAACACGCACCTTTACAGCAACACAAAACAGTTCACAAAACAGTTCGCTACAAGTGAATAACTCGAACTCACGGCTTCCGATCACCGTCCCGTGAGTTCTTACACACATAGAACGAATTACCAAGACTTAACAGTAGAAAACATGTATTAAATAGAGCAGTAAACTCACCTTGCTTGTTAGGTAACTCAGCCCTTGCTTTGGTTCCTCAAACTCTAGGGTTTACCTTCAACTAGAACTTGAAAGAGGGAAGAAATCCATTAGGGTTTGTGTGGGATTATTTTGGGGAGGGGTTGTAGGGGTTCTTTTAGGTTTTGAAGCTGTGAAATAATAGTGAATTATCTGGATTTAGAAGCTTTTAAAAGCCCTCTCTTAACCGACTTTGGGCTTTTAAATTTTAGCCCTTAAATTTTGGCAAGTAGGTGATGCACCTACTTGTCACCTACCAGCCTGCGCAGTTCTACGGAAATATAATCATCTCAATACTCCGAGATTGTATTGACAAACGGTTTGAAGCATTGGAAACTAGACTCATAGACCTTTAATTTGGTAGGTAGATCACCCCGTAATTCCTAGTAAATTGGGAGAAAATCGCAGAAACATTTGACCTAATGTTTAAGTAAAATTGTGAACCTAAGTTGCGACAACTTTTGTCGACTTTTGTTTCATAACTCGTTTGACTTCAAGACATGAAACGGATATCATATCATTCAAATACCTTAAAACATGACATCTTGGTAATGTTAAACACCTCTCGATTTTCCCAAAAACGTGAGTTACAACATCCTTAACTCGTTTATCCTCTAATACTTGTTAACCGCCCTTATACACCTTTGCATCGTTTAGGACCAATAGGACTAAACTCTTATTGTCTCAAAGGTAATTATCTTCTCGAACCAAGGTAGACTATCTTATGGTGTAATCTAACACGTACAAATATAGGTTATAACAGCACCGGTTCTATTTGAAAGGAAAAAGGATGGTACTATGAGGATGTGTATTGATTACAGGCAGTTGAACAAAGTTACAATCAAGAACAGGTACCCACTACTGCATATTGATGACTTGTTTGATCAGCTTCAGGCTGCTAGAATATTCTCAAAGATTGATTTGAGGTCTGGGTATCATCAGTTGAAGAGTCGGGATTCAGACATTCTGAAGACGGCATTCAGGACCCGCTATGGTCATTCTGAGTTCCTATGATGTCTTTTGGGCTGATAAATGCCCCAACAGCCTTTGTGCACTTGATGAACAGTATGTTCCAGTCATATCATGATTCCTTCATCATAGTATTCGTTGATGATATATTGGTGTACTCACGCAGCCAGGAGGATCATGAGCAGCATTTGAGGACCATACTCCAAACTTTGAGGGAGAAGAAGCTATATGCTAAATTCTCCAAGTGTGAGTTTTGGCTTGATTCAATGGCGTTCTTAGGCCACGAGGTGTCTGGTGAGGGGATCAAGGTGGATATGAAGAAGATTGAGGCAGGTTAGAGTTGGCCTAGACCGTCTTCAGCTACAAAGATTCGGAGCTTCTTGGGTTTGGCAGGATATTATTCGCCGTTTTGTGAAGGGATTCTCGTCAGTTGCTGCATCTTTGACTAGATTGACCTAGAAGGATGCACCTTTCAGATGGTTTGAGGAGTGTGAGCTAGCATTCAGAAGCTCAAGACTGCTTTGACTACAGCCCCAGTGTTAGCGTCTCCTACTGGTTTGGTATCTTACATCATATATTGTGATGCATCGTGCATTGGGCTTGGCGTGGTGTTGATGCAGGATAGTAGGGTGATAGATAACCTACGCGTCTCGGCAGTTGAAGGTTCATGAGAAGAATTACCCTGTACATGACTTAGAGTTGATTGCCATTGTTCACCCATTAAAGATTTGGAGGTACTATCTGTACGATGTTTCGTGTGAGGTCTATATTGATCATTAGAGTCTCCAACATCTGCTCAAGTAGAAGGACCTTAATTTGCGGCAATGGAGATAGTTAGAGTTGCTGAAAGACTAAGATATCACTATATTATATCATCCGGGGAAGGCCAATGTAGTGGCCAATGCATTGAGTATGAAGGCTGAGAGTGTGGGCAGTCTGGCATATTTACCAATAGCAGAGAGGCCACTAGCCATGGATGTTCAGGCTTTGGCCAATCAGTTTGTGAGATTGGAAGTTTTGGAGCCAACCAGGTTCTTGCTTGCGTTGTTGCTCAGTCATCGTTATTAGAGTGCATCAAGGCTCAATAGTTTGATGATCCTCGCTTGTTGGTGTTGAAGTGCACGATTTAGCAGGGTGGTTCTAAGGAGGTTGTGATTGGTGATGATGGTATTATGTGGCTTAAAGGCTAGATTTGTGTTCCAAATGTTGATGGGTTGAGATATTTGATTCTTGAGGAGGCTCACAACTCGTGCAATTCTATTCACCCAGGTGTCACGAAGATGTACCATGACATGAAACAACACTATTGGTGGCAAAGAATGAAGAAAGATATTGTTTCATATGTCTCTCGATGTTTGAATTGTCAACAGGTGAAGTATGAGCATCAGAAGCCGAGAGGGTTGACTCAGAGATTGGAGATACCGGAGTAGTAGTGGGAGCGCGTCACTGTGGATTTTGTGGTAAGCTTGCCACGGACCTTAAATAAATATGATGCAGTCTTGTTTATTGTGGACCAGTTGACTAAGTCCGCACACTTCATTTCGGTGGTGACTACTTATTCTTCAGAGTGGCTGGCTCAGATTTACATTCAAGAGATTATCCGCTTACATGGCGTGCCCATTTCTTATCGAGGCACATAGTTCATAATGCAATTTTGGAGAGCAGTGCAGCTAAAGTTGGTCACACTGGTCTAGTTGAGTACAACATTCCATCCTCAGACGGACGGGTAGTTCGAGTGCACTATTCAGATCTTGGAGGATATGTTACGTGCCTAAGTTATGGATTTCAGAGGTTCATGAGTTCTGTTAGCAGAGTTTTCCTACAATAAAAACTTTCAGTCGAGTATCCAGATGTCTCCTTATGAAGCCTTATATAAGAGGAGATGTCGTTCTCCAGTTGGTTATTTTGAACCTAAGAAGGCTAGGTTGTCGGGCACTAATTTGGTCCGTGATGCCTTACAGAAGGTAAAGTTGATCCAGGAGCGACTCCGTACAGCTCAGTCTAAATAGAAGAAATATGTTGATAGGAAGGTTCGTTATGCTGCATATATAGTGTGTGAGAAGGTTTTTCTCAAGTTCGGAAAGAAGGGCAAGTTGAGCCCTCGGTATATTATTTTGTTTGAGGTGCTTGAGAGAGTTGGGGAGGTGGCCTACAGACTTGCATTGCCACCTAGTCTATCGGGTGTGCACCTATTATTTCATGTTTCTATGCTCCGGAAGTATTATGGTGATCCGTCACATGTTTTGGACTCCATCACAGTTAAGTTAAACGGGGATTTGACTTATGATGTGGAGCCGGTGGCTATTTTGGGCCGGCAGGTTCAAAAGTTAAGCTCAAAGAACATAGCATTAATGAAGGTGCAATGGAGAGGTCAGCCAATCAAGGAGGCTACATGGCAGACCGAGTAGGAGATGCGGAGTAGATGTCCACACCTATTTCAGATTCCAGTTATGATTCTAAACCCTTTCGAGGATGAATGTTTGTTTAAGAGGGGGAGAATGTAACGACCCAGTCAGTAATTTTGTGTATTGTAGCCCCATTCCCCTATTTATCACTTTCTATATGTCCATTTGTAGTTATGTGACTTGTCAGGTTGGTTGGATTGGTTTCAGAAACGTTTCGGAGTGATTTGGGACACTTAGTCCCAAGGTTGAAGGCTTAAGTTGAAAGAGTTAACCGGAGTTTGAATTTTGTGTAGATGACTCCGTAATAGAGTTTTGATGGTTCCAATAGCTTCGTATGGTGATTTTGGACTTAGGCATATGTCCTGATATTGATTTGGAGGTTTGTAGGTTGGTTTGAGGCTTTTTGGTGAAAGTTGGAAAGTTGAAGGTTTGGAAGATTGAGAAGTTTGACCGAGAGTTGACTTTATTGATATCGGGTTAGGATTTTTGTTCCGTGAGTTGGAATAGGTCCTTTTTGTCCTTTGGTACTAGTTTGCAAAATTTGATGTCATTCGGAATTGATTTGATATGGTTCGACATTATTTTTAGAAGTTGGAAGTTCATTAGTTTCATTGGGCTTGAATTGGGATGCAATTTGAGGTTTTGATGTTGTTTGATGTGATGAGGCTTCGAGTAAGTTCGTAATGTGCAGTAGGACTTGTTGGTATGTTTTGATGGGGTCCCAGGGACCTCGGGTGTGATTCAGATTAAAATGGGATTCATGTTTGGACTTAAGGAATGGCTGATGGTTTTAGGTCTGGTGCAATCGCACCTGCGCGGATTTGACTGCGGGTGCGGGACCGCAGAAGCGGCCTCTTGTGCGCAGATGCGTAGTTGGTTAGCACTGGGAGAGAGCACAGGTGCGAAGGGCATTCTGCATCTGCGAGCCCGGAGATGCGGGCAGGTGATCGCAGAAGCGGAACTCGGACGGGGGCCTGGTTGTTCGCAGATGCGGAGGTACGGCCTCAGAAGCGGTCCCGCAGGTGTGAGATGGGGCCGCATGTGCGCATAGCTGGAACTTAAGTGACTTTCGCAGAAGCGGCCTTTCTATCGCAGAAGCGGCGTTGCAGGTGCGGCCAACTTAGCCGTAGGTGCAAAATCGCTGGGCAGAAGGTTAAAACGAGGGTTTTGGTTATTTTTCTCAGTTTAGACTTGTGGAGTTCGGATAAGGGCGATTTTTTAGAGGGCTTTTGCTATAATTGAAGAGTTAAGTGAAGTCTAATCACTTTTGATGTTAGATTTTGATTAACCATTGATTATTACACCTAGTTTATGTGTATTTGAAGTGAAAATTAGGAATTTTGGACTGTGTTGTTGGAGAGTGAGATTTGGTAGTTTGAGGGTCGATTTGTGGATGTAATTGGATGAAATTAGTATGATTAGACTCGTAACTAAATGTGTGTTCGGATTTTGTGAATTTTATCGAGTTCCAGGGCGCTGGCCTGGGGTAGACTTTTTGAGTTGACTTTGCATATATTATTCACGACTTTAGCTTTATCATTTGGGATTGTATTCTATGGCTATTATTGATGGTAATAAGTTATTTTGACTAGATTCAAGTTGTTATTTTGACTAGATTCAATTTGTTTGGAGGTCGATTCACGGGGTAAGGCCTTGTTGGAGTATTGAGTTGCGCATTTTGAGGTAAGTAACATTTCTAAACTTGAAATTGAGGGTAATTACCCCTGGGAACCATGGTATTTGTGATGTGTGGGGTGACGCAGATGCTAGGTGACGAGCGTGGGGGCGTGTACCGGGGTAATCATGGTTTGGGTTATTTTTGGAGTATGTTGCTATCATACCTTGTTTTATCCGAATTTTTTTCCTACTTGTTAGATTACTTGAGCTTTGATTCATGTTAAAAATCATTTTTAAGCTATGTGGTTATTTTATTGAGACTTGATGAGGCTATTTCTATTATTTTGGGTAATCTGATTTAACTGTAATTTTACACTAAGTCATACACTTTGACTCTTTTTTTTTTTTAATTTTTTCTTATTACTGATCTATTGTCCATACAGGTGTACTAAGAATTTGGTTTATGTTTTGATACTCAGTAGTGCTCATATACTCGTTGATACCATATTTTGGAGATGGTTGTATCGGCATTATCACTGTTTCATTAGAAAATTAACATATTTCCGATGTTAAGTTTATTAAACCCATGTTTATTCAAATGCATAGTGTTATGTGGCTATTGGTTTGCCTAGCAAGTAGTGTTAGGCACTGTCGCGGCTCCGGTGGGAGTTGGGTCGTGACAGATGAAGAGAAAATGATTCATTGCACAATAGAACAGTGATATATATATATATATATATATATATATATATATATATAAAACACACCTTGTCCCCGATTTATGATCGACTGAGTGAATGCTCTAAAAGCAAAGAATAGATTGCCTTTTGTAATCACATTGAAGTTGTATCTTTGAGATGAACAATACTAAGGAATCAGTAAATAACTTTTCCCTCTTTGTTGACATACCGCAGAACAAGAGTCATTTGTTCCTTATGAGAGATATCCTTAGATTCATCAACCAATATTCTGAAATAATCTCCATTCATCTCTTCAGCAGCTTTCATTGTTTCTTTTGCACAAGCATTCACGATCTCTTTTTGGATACTTGGAGCAATCATCATATAATTTTGTGGAGCATTTTCTAACACAATTTTTTCACTTTATCATCCCTATTTGCATACTATTACAAGAGTTCTAGTGTCACAACCCAAAATCTCTCATGTCGTGATGGCGCCTATCGCAATACTAGGCAAGCCGACATTCACAAATAATCACACATCTTGGAGTTTAAAACATAATGAACTAAGCTTAATAGTAAAAATCTCACAATAACTGATAAAAAGTACTGCAACTCAATCCAAAATTCCCCAAAATTCGGGTGTCACTAGGTACATGTGCATCTAAATAACAACATAGTCTGACTGCTAAACACTATCTAGAAAGATAGAACAGTACGAATAACTGAAAAGAAGGAGAATCAAGGTCTGCGGATGCCAAGGCAGCTACGTCGATAGTCTCCGAACAGCTAAAGCTCCAAAGCTAGCAACCGCCGTGCCCCGAAGTACCTGGATATGCACACGAAGAACAGAGTGTAGTATGAGTACAATCGACCCAATGTACTCAATAAGTAACAAGACTAACCTTGGGCTGAAAGCAGTGACGAGCTCAACCGATACAGTCCAAATACAGATTTTTATATAGTATAGATATGACAGGAAATATGACAATAATATCTCGGAGAAACTCATAATCTGTTGGTACACAGTACAAGAATGTAGACATGCTTTCAAGATTAACAGTTAAGCTCAATACAGATAAAATATGCCAAGTATGACTGATATGAGGAATATTACATCTCTATATCTACATTATAATGTGTATGTCACATGTGATGCGACATAATGAACACCTCACGTACTCACACTCTCAGAGTACTCAATCTGGCAGTCTCAATTCTCGCTCATCACACTTAGTCACTCGGCACTGTACGGTACCTATGCTCACTGCTGGTATGTCAGACTCCGGAGGGGCGGATCCTCCCCAAGCGCTAATATAAGCTAACATGGCCTGCTGCGGTGTGCAGCTCGATCTCATAACAATATATAAAGCCCATAGGGCCTACTGCATCGTGTAGCCCGATTTATAATAATAATATATATAAAGTCAAGAAAGCCTGTTGCGGCATGCAGCCCCGATCACAAATCTCACTTGCAACATGGCTCTCAGGCCCGAACTCAGTCATCAATATCTCAAGTTTCTCGAGCTCACAAATCTTATGCCAATTAGCCCAAACAATGATATATGTTACAACAATAGATAGTAAACAGAGACTGAGATATGACATGCAAATGATAGATGTGACTGAGTACAAAAATTGCCATATAAGCAAGTAATTCAACAGCGGAAATGACCCTGGTGGGTCTCAATAGGATAAGCATATAGCCTAAACATGATTCCTAACATGGATTGCAGCTCAATTACTCTAACAAATAGGTATCACATGATTAACAACAATGTTTGATGACTACATAGGACTACGGAATCGATCGGGTCACAATTACCACGATGCAAGCCCACACGCCTGTCACCTAGCATATGCGTCACCTCAATACCAACCACATAACAGGTAATTCCAGGGTATGCGTCACCTCATACCCTCAGAACAAAGTTTAGAAGTGTTACTTACCTCAAAACACGCAAGTCTCTACTCCAACAAGCCCATGCCTCGTGAATCAGCCTCCGAACGCCTCGAATCTAGCCACAAACAACTCAATACAGTCAACACGAGCGGTAGGAATCAATTCCATATGAATAAGCTAAGTTCTTTAACAAAAATCAAAACGTCAACTCAAAAAGTCAACCCCGGGCTCACGGCTCGAAATCCAACAAATGTTACAAAATCCGAACACACAATCAACCACGAGCCCAACCATACCTAAATTACCAAATTCCGACACCAAATCATCACTCAAATCCCCAAATTACTCCCTAATCCCTAGTCCAAAATTCCCAAAATTCCACCTTAAAAACACATAAACTAGGTGGGAAATTCAATGGGTATTCAATATTAATGAATAAAAATGATCAAAAGTAACTTACCTCTTGCAATTTACTGAAATCCCCTTCAAATATCGCCTTAACCGAGCTCCCAAAGTCCAAATATGAATAAAATCTCATAACCCTTCGAATATATACACTGCCTAGGAACCTGCGATCCCTCTTTTGTGGAGAAAACATGCCTTCTGCGAATCCCACTAAACACCCGACCTCGCGCACCTGGGGTTCCCTCATTGCTTCTGCGATCAGAGCCACACTGCCCAGCTTAGCTTTTGCGGAACACTTCGCACAAGAGCACATCCACTTCTGCGGATATTCCTCCGCACCTGTGCTTCCCGACAGCCTTCTCCCTTTTCGCACCTGTGCACACCTAGCCACTTCTGCGGCTCCGCACATGCGGCCAATCCTTTCGCAAGTGCGATGACACCAGAGCTGAAGCACTTCAGCATATCACCCAAGCCAAATTCGATCCGTTAACCATCCGAAATTCACTCGAAGCTCCCGGGACCTCAACCAAACATACCAACAAGTCCTAAAATGCGATACGAACTTAGTCGAGACCTCAAATCATATCAAATAACATTAAAAACACGAATCACACCCCAATTCAAGCCTAATGAAAGTAATAAATTTTCAACTTCTACAATCGATGCCGAAACCTATCAAATCAACTCCGATTGACCTTAAATTTTGCACATAAGTCATAAATGACACAACGAACCTATTCCAACTTCCGAAACCAAAATCCGAGTCCGGTAACCACAAAGTCAACACTCGGTCAAATATCTCAGCTCTCCAAACTTTTATCTTTCCAACTTTTGTCAATTTAAGCCAAAATCATCTACGGATTCCAAATCAATATCCGAACACACTCCTAAGTCCAAAATCACCCTACAGAGCTAGAGGAACCATCAAAACTCCATTCCGGAGTTATTTACTCATAAGTCAACATCTGGTAAACACTTTCAACTTAGGCTTCTAGCCTTGGGACTAAACGTCCTAACTCATTCCGAAATATCCCCGTAACCAAATTGACCACCACGAAAAGTCACATAACAACAAGTGAGCACAGAATAAGCAATATATGGGGGAACAAGGATATAACACTCAAAATGACCGGCCAGATCGTTACATTCTCACCCTCTTAAAAAAATGTTAGTCCTCGAACGGGTCTAGAATCATACCTGGAGTCTCAAATAGGTATGGATATCTGCTTCGCATCTCCCGCTCGGTCTCCCAAGTAGCCTCCTCGACTGGCTGACCTCTTCACTGCACCTTCACTGAAGCTATATTCTGCGACCTCAACTTTTGAACCTGCCAATCCAAAACGGCCACTGGCTCCACATCATAACTCAGATCCCCATCTAATTGAACTGTGCTAAAGTACAAAATATAAGATGGATCCCCGAAATACCTTTGGAGCATGGAAACATGAAACACTTGGTGAACACTTGATAGACTAGGAGACAATGCAAGCCTTTAAGCCACCTTTCCAATCCTCTTAAGCACCTCAAATGGGCCAATATATCGAGGGCTCAACTTGCCCTTCTTCCCGAACCTCATAACACCCTTCATGGGTGAAACTCTGATCAATAACTCTCTCCCACCATGTAAGCAACATCGCGAACCTTCTGGTCGGCATAACTCTTCTGTCTAGACTGCTCTATGCGAAGCCGATCCTGAATCAACTTAACCTTGTCTAAAGCATCCTGAACCAAGTCAGTACCCAATAGCCTTGCCTCACCCGGCTCAAACCGACCAACTGGAGACCGACACCGTCTCCCGTACAAAGCTTTATACGGAGCCATTTGAATACTCGATTGGTAGTTGTTGTTGTAGGCAAACTCTGCAAGCGGTAGAAACTGATCCCAAGAGCCCCCGAAATCCACGACACAAGCGCGCAACATATCCTCCAATATCTGAATAGTGCACTCGGATTGTTCGTCCTTATGAGAGTGGAATGTTATACTCAACTCAACCTGTGTGCTCAACCCTAGCTGCACCGCTCTCCAAAACTGCGATGTAAATTGTGTGCCCGATCTGAAATGACATACACTGCCACACCGTGAAGGTGAACAATCTCGCGGATATAGATCTCAGCCAACCGCTAGGAAGAATAAATAGTCCCAACTGGAATGAAATGTGCGGACTTGGTCAACTAGTCCACAATCACCCAAATAGCATCAAACTTCCTCGAAGTCTGTGGGAGCCCTACGAAGTCTATGGTGATACGCTACCATTTCCACTCCGAAATCTCAAGCCTCTGAATCAATCCACCCGGCCTCTGATTCTCGTACTTCACCTGCTGACAATTTAGGCACCCAGCAACAAACCCCACTATATCTTTCTTCATCCTCCTCCACCAATAGTGTAGCCTCAAGTCCTGATACATCTTTACGGCACCCGGATGAATGGAATACTGCGAACTGTAGGCCTCCTCAAGAATCAACTCACGTAGCCCATCTACATTGGGCACACAAATCCAACCCTGCCTCCACAACACCCCATCATCCCCAATAGAAACCTCCTTGGCATCACCGTGTCGAACTGTGTCCTTAAGGAAAAGCAAATGGGGGTCATCATATTGACGCTCTCTAATGCGATCATATAAGGAACACCGAGAAATCACACAAGCTAGAACCCGACTAGGGTCCGAAACATCTAACCTCACGAACTGATTGGCCAAGGCCCGAACATCTGATGCAAGCAGTCTCTCACCAACAGGAATAAATTCAAGGCTACCCATACTCACCGCCTTTCTACTCAAGGCATCGTGCACCATATTGGCCTTCCCAAGATGACACAAAATGGTAATATCATAGTCCTTTAGCATCTCCAACCATCTTTGCTGCCTCAAATTTAGATCCTTTTGCTTGAGCAAGTGTTAGAGACTCCGATGATCCGTAAATACCTCACAAGACACACCATAGAGATAATGCCTCAAAATCTTCAATGCATGAATAATTTCTACCAACTCCAAATCATGAACAGGGCAATTCTTCTCACGAGGCTTCAACTGGCGTGATGCATAGGCAATCACTCTACCCTCCTGCATCAATACATACCCAATACCAATCCGAAAAGCATCACAATACACTGTATAAGAACCTGAAGCTGAAGGCAAAACTAGAATTGGAGTTGTGGTCAAGGCAGTCTTGATCTTCTGAAAGCTCTCCTCACACTCTTTTGACCACCTGAGTGGTGCACCCTACTAGGTCAACCTGGCCAAAGGTGCTGTAATGGATGAGAAACCTTCCACGAAGCGACGATAATATCCGGCCACGCCGAGAAAACTCTTAATCTCAGTAGCTAAAGACGGTCTGGGCCAAATCTAAACCGCCTATATCTTCTTTGGATCCACCTTAATCCCCTCACTAGACACCACGTGCCCCAAGCCAAAACTCACACTTGGAGAACTTGTCATAAAGCTTCTCCTCCCTCAACCTCTCAAGTACAATCCTCAAATATTGTGCATACTCCTCCTGGCTACGTGAGTACACCAGGATATCATCAATAAATACTATGACAAACGAATCAAGATATGGCTGGAATACGTTGTTCATCATATGCATGAATGCTTCTGGGGCGGTGGTCAGCCCAAAAGACATCACAAGGAACTTATAGTGACCGTAGCGGGTCCTGAATGTCGTCTTCAGAATATCTAAGTCCCGAATCGTCAATTGGTGATAGACCTCAAATCAATCTTGGAGAACACTCTAGCTCCTTGAAGCTGGTCAAATAAGTCATCAATGTGTGGTAAAGGATACTTGTTCTTAATTGTAACGTTGTTCAACTGCCTATAGTCAATGCATATTCGCATAGTACCATCCTTCTTCTTCACAAATAGAATCGGTGCACCCCAGGGCGACACACTAGGTCTAATGAACCCCTTATCAAGAAGCTCCTGAAGCTGCTATTTCAAGTCCTTCAACTCCGCTGATGCCATATGATACGGATGAATAGAAATGGGCTGAGTGACTGGCACCAAGTCAATACCAAAATCAATATCCTTATCGGGTGGCATGCCCGACAGGTCTGTAGGAAACACATCCGAAAAGTCTCGCACTACCAAAACAGAATCAATAGTCAGAGTATCAACACCAACATCCCTCACAAAATCCATATATGACAAACACCCATTCCCAACTATCCATTGGGTCTTCAGATAAAAAATTACCTTGCTAGCAATATAATCTTGAGAACCTCTCCACTCGATCCTCGGCAACCACGGCATCACTAACGTCACGGTTTTAGCGTGGCAATCCAGAATAGCATGACATGGGGACAATCAATCCATACCCAAAATCACGTCGAAATCAACCATACAAAGCAATAAGAGATCAACTCTAGTTTCCAATCCTCCAACAGTCGCCACACGTGACTGATAGACACGGTCCATAATAATAGAATCACCCACCGACGTAAATACATAAACAGGTGAAACTAAGGACTCACGGGGCATATCTAGATAACGAGCAAAATATGATGATACATACGAATAAGTGGAACCAGGGTCAAATAATATAGAAGCATCCCTGTGGCATACTGAGAAAATACCTGTGATCACTGCGTCTGAAGCAATAGCCTTTGGCTTGGCAGGGAAAGCATTGCATCGAGCCTGACTACCACATGATCGGCCTCCCACTCTAGGGTGACCTCTAGCTGCCTGAGCCCCACCCGAGCTAGCTGAGCGTGTGGTGAAGTAACTAGTGCAGAAGTCATAGCCTGACCCCTCTACTGAACCGGACCTCCCAAGAGATGGGGACAATAGCTCCTCACATGTCCAAACTCCCCACACTCGTAACAACTTTGATCCGTTAATGGTGGTGGGGACTAAATTAAGCCCCGAGAACCCCAATAACTGCTAGAAGAACCTGGCATAGATGAACCCTCAACTGATGGAGCACGAGACAAGCTCTAAGCTGGGAGGGAACTGAGAGATGACTGATCCGGGGGAGCACTGTATGAACCATGGATAGCTGATGCACCACGATGAACCGGACGAGCCATCTGAGCGGGCCTATAAGGACGGCCCCTACTGTGGTGGGATTGACCCCCAGAAGAAACACTGCCAAAACCACACGAACCACGAGGCCTCTTGGCCTCCCTCTCCTCACGCTCCTGACTGCGGACTAGCTCTAGCCACTGAGCAATATCAACCACCTTGTCGACCTAGCACCTAATACATTCTTTCGAGTCATAACAAAGCGTAGTCTATAGTTGAGGCCATCAATGAACCTCCAAATCCTCTCCCTCTCTGTGGGAATCAACTAGACCACGTGACGAGCCAACTCTGAAAATCGCGTCTCATACTGGGTCACAAACATACCCTCATGGCATAGCTGCTCAAACTGCCTACACAACTCCTACTTGCGGGTCTGCGGTACAAACTTCTCCAAGAAGAGAACAGAGAACTCGTGCCATGAAAGCGACACAGCATCGGATGACCTTCTCTGCTCATAGGCCTCCCACCATCTAAAGGCTGTCCCCCACAGCTGAAACGTAGTAAATGAGATCCCACTAGTCTCCAGAATAGCCGTCGTGCAAAAGAATCTGCCGACACCTATCCAAGAAGTCCCGAGCATCCTCTGACTTAGTCCAACTGAATGATGGAGTCTTGAGCCTCCAAAACCTTACTAGTCTCTTCTACTCCTCGTTACTCATAGTAGGACCCACCTAGGCCTGAGCAACTACAATCGGCTGGGCTGGCAGCACCCCCGGTGTCTGAAGTACCTGCACCACCTGCTCTGGAGTACGGGTGACGGGGGTTTGAGCACCTCCCCAGGCCTGAGAAGTGGCTGGCGCGGCCGAAACTGAAACCACCTGAGCAAGACTAGTAAAAACAGCCAATATCTGGGCCAAAACCTCCTAAAGGCCTGGAATCACAATGGGCACAGCTGGTGCCTAAGCTAGCCCCGCCGGCTCAACTATGTCTGGGATCTGCTCCGGAGTTGTAGCAACTGGTGGGCCTACAGGTGCTGTTCTAGCTACTGTACGAGTTGCACCTCGGCCTCTACCGTTGCCCCAGCCTCCCGTGGCCCTAGCTAGTGGTATTGGTGGTCGTCCGCCCGATCCGGTTTCACGTGTCCTCACCATCTGTGAGAGAATAGAATAACAGAAGTTTAGTTTCCAGAATCAACAAATTCGCACGACAAGAATACAAGAAAGTGAAGTTTTCCTAATGGTTCAGCAACCTCTGGAAGATAAGTATAAACGTCTCCGTGCCGATCCGACCAACGTAACCTAGGCTCTGATACCAACTTGTCACGACCAAAAATCTCTCATGTCGTGATGGCGCCTATTGCAATACTAGGCAAGCCGACAATCAGAAATAACCACGCATCTTTGAGTTTAAAACATAATGAAATAATCTTAATAGTGAAAATCTCACAATAATTGATAAAAAGTACGGCAACTCAATACAAATTACCCAAAATTCCGGGTGTCACTGAGTACATGAGCATCTAAATGATAACATAGTCTGACTTCTAAACACTGTCTAGAAAGATAGAACAGTGCGAATAACTGAAACGAAGGAGAATCAAGGTCTGCGGAAGCCAAGGCGGCTACCTCGATAGTCTCAGAACTGCTAAAGCTCCAAAGCTAGCAACCGTCGTGCCATGAAGTACCTGGATCTGCACACGAAGTGCAGAGTGTAGTATGAGTACAACCAACCCAATATACTCAATAAGTAACAAAACTAACCTTAGGATGAAAGCAGTTACAAGCTCAACTGATACAGTCCAAATACATATTTTTAAACAGTACATATTTGACAGGAAATACGACAATAATATCTCAGAGAGAAACTCACAATCTGTTGGTACACAGTACAAGAATGTAGATATGCTTTCAAGTTTAACAGTTAAGCTCGATACAGATAAAATATGCCACGTATGACTGATATGAAGAATATTACATCTCTATATCTACATGTAATTGTGCATCTCACATGTGATACAACACAATGAAAACCTCACATACTCACACTCTCAGAGTACTCAATCTGACTGTCTCAATTCTCGTTCATCATACTCAGTCACTCAGCACTGTACGGTACCTGCGCTCACTGCTAGTATGTCAGATTCCGGAGGGGCGGATCTTGCCCAAGTGCTAATATAAAGCCAATATGGCCTGCTGCGACGTGCATCCCAATACCATAACAATATATAAAGCCCATAGGGCCTGCTGCAATGTGCAGCTCGATACATAATAATAATATATATAAAGCCAAGATGTGCAGCCCGATCACAAATCTCACTCGCAACACGACTCTCATGCCCCAGCTCAGTCATCAATCTCTCCAATCTCTCGGGCTCACAAATCTCATGCCAGTCAGCCTGAACAATGATATATGATACAACAATAATTAGTAACAGATATTGAGATATGATATGCAAATGATGGATGTAATTGAGTAAAACAATTGCCATTTAAGCAAGTAATTCAACAGCCGAAATGACTCTGGTGGTTCTCAATAGGATAAGCATATAGCCTAAACATGATTTCTAACATGGATTGCAGCTCAATTACTCTAACACATAGGGATCACATGTTTAGAACAAGGTTTGATGACTACACAGTGCCACGGAATCGACGGGGTCACAATTACCATGTTGCACACTCACATGCCCGTCATCTAGTATGTGCATCACCTAAAACCCAACCACATAACACGTAATTCAAGGATTCATACCCTCAGAAGCAAGTTTAGAAGTGTTACTTACCTCAAAACATGCAAATCTCTACTCCAACAAGCCCTTGCCTCGCGAATCGGCCTCCGAACACCTCGAATCGAGTCACAACAACTCAATACAATCAACACGAGCTATAGGAATCAGTTCCATGTGAATAAGCTAAGTTCTTTAACAAAAGTCAAAAAGTCAACTCAAAAGGTCAACCCCGGGCCCACGCCTCGGAATCTAATAAAAGTACAAAATCCGAACACCCATTCAACTACGAGTCCAACCATTCCAAAATTATCAAATTCCGGCACCAAATCGTCACTCAAATCCCCAAATCTTACTCTGTAATTACATAAACTTGGTGGAAAATTTAATGGTATTCAATATTAATGAATAAAAATGATCAAAAGTGACTTACCTCTTGAAATTTAGTGAAATCCCCTTCAAAAATTGCTTTAGTCAGAGCTCCCAAAGTCCAAAAATGAATAAAATCTCGGAACCCTTCGAATATATACACTGTCCAGGCATTTGCGAAGCCAGGGGTCGCACCTGTGATCCCACTTTTGCGAAGAAAATTTCGCTTCTGCAAAGCCCACTAAATACCTGACCTCGCGCACCTGTGGTTCCCTCATCGCTTCTGCGATCCAAGCCACAATCACTAGCTCCGCTTCTACGGAACACTTCACGCAGGAGCGCGTCCGCTTCTATGGATATTCCTCCGCACCTACGCTTCCCTGCAGCCTTCTCTCTTTTCTCACCCGCGCACACCTAGCAGCTTCTGCGGCTTTGCACCTGCGGCCAATCCCTCCACAGGTGCGACGACACCAGACCTGAAGCACTTGGGCATATCACCTAAGCCAAATTCGATCCGTTAACCATCCGAAATCTGCCCGAGGCCCTCGGAACCTCAATCAAACATACCAACAAGTCCTAAAACACGATACGAACTTAGTTGAGGCCTCAAATCACATCAAGAAACATCAAAAACACGAATCGTACCTTAATTTGAGCCTAATGAAACTAATGAATTTCTAAATTCTACAATCGATGACGAAACCTATCAAATCAACTCTGATTGACCTTAAGTTTTTGCAAAAGAGTCATAATGACACAACAGACCTACTCCAACTTCCGGAACCAAAATTCGAGTCTGGTAACTATAAAGTCAACTCTCGGTTAAACTTCTATTTTTTCAACTTTTGCCAATTCAAGCCAAAATCATCTACAGGCCTCAAAATCAATATTCAGACACACTCCTAAGTCCAAAATCACCCTACAGAGCTATCAAAACCATCAAAACTCCATTCTGGAGTCATTTACTCATAAGTCAACATCCGGTGAACTCTTTCAACTTAGGCTTCCAACCTTGAAACTAAGTGCCCTAACTCATTCCGAAATATACCCGGAACCAAACCGACCACCCCGACAAGTCACATAACAACAAGTGAGCACACAATAAACAATAAATGGGGTAACGGGCTATAATACTCAAAATGACTGGCCGGATCGTTACATCTAGAAAGTTTCCTCTTTTTGTAAAAGTTGCACCTTCATCATGACCTCGAAAAGGCATTCCTTGTTTTAAGAAAAATCTTGCCACATCAATCGAATCATTCGATTGAACTTGATACTCGCTTTTTGCTTTCCCAGACTGCTTTTCAAAAGAGGATAAAATATGATTATTCTTGATTCATTAAATCTCTCATTATCTTGAAACATCGATTGTAAAGACTATTCACTTCACTAATATATACATTAAGCCTTTCTGTATCTTTATTCCAAGCTCTAAAACCACTCTTTGTGAAAGAATACCCAATTTTTCCATGTCTTCCAAGCTCATATTTAAACAAGTAACAACATAGCAACATTCTGCGTCAGCTTTAATACTATATTCCAACCATCCAGAATACGAAGTATTAAACCACTCAGGATTAGATTGACACATTAGTCCACCAAAATTCCTTTTAAAAAAATTATAATTACGAGGTTGACATGGTCCTTTTTTTTTTAATATAATATCTCCTCACTCGTTACGTACATTAGGAGAATATTCTAAGATTTGTTTTCTTTCAGCAAGATTGGGTTTAAGATCCGAATTCAACATTTTATTTTTATCTAATTCTATTTAAAAATTAATATTGTCATGAATAATTGGACATGTAGAAGAACTTGACAAAGGAGAGCTAGTACCAGAACTTGATGGAGTTGGAATAGCCTTGAAAAATCTCGTGATCGTCATATATATAAGAAGCAAAATACAGCCAGACAGCCAATTTGCCACCCCTATGAGTATTGTTCCATTTGATCCAAGACCTAGAATTTCTTTGGAGAACGAGCTGCAGAAGTGGATGGAGCTTAATTATAATTGATAGGTCCAACTAAACACACCATTTAGATTGAAACATAATATATATACAAAAATCACTAAAATTTTAATAAATATTAAATTATGAAATTATAATTTTAAAAGTGTAATGAACTCAGTGATAAGAGCCTTAAAAGTTGAACCCATCAAATTTAATTCTTCTTGTTACACCTAGTGTTTATTTTATTTCAATGATGGTAATGTACCAGACCTTGACATTTTCAATACAGGTAGGAACCTAGGAGAATAATGGGTAAAATCAGTTGCCTAAAGAATAAAGGGTTGGAAAAAGGGTACGTTAAACCTCAAATTCTGTTGCTTTAAACGGATTGGTGCAATGCAGCAGGAGCAAGCGACTGGATTTCACCGTTGGAAAATCTAACTCTGCATTAGCAAGTACAAACTATTGAGTTGTCCCACATCGGTGGGATTTGAGGTTTTTGGTCTCCTTATATGGTCTTGAGCAATCCCATATCATAAGCTAGCTTTTGGGGTTGAGTTAGGTCCAAGGTCCATTTATCATGGTATCAGAGCCAGGCCTGTTAGGTGTGGAGCCTGATTAATATGTGATGTATTGTCATATATTAATGTTTACGCGGATCAACCTCCGCGCTGCGATTGCCGGGGTGTGTGGGGGGCGGGAGCCCCCCCCCCCACCCGAAGGGCGGGGTTTGGGGCAGCGGCCCGACCCATTTTTTAGGCAATACTGTTTATTCTCCTTTTATTCTATGTAATTGTAAATACCCTAAATCATTAATATATATATCCCGCCGCCGTGGAAGTTTACCCTAACGGGGTGTTACCACGAAATAAGTCTCTCACATTTTTCTCTCTCTCAATTTTTCTCTCTTCAAGATTTCTTCATCAGTTTAAGTGTTTGAGTGAATCGATCCTAACAAGGCCCATCCCAATTATTGTTACCGATGTTGGGCCCTCATTTATGTTGTCCACGCTCCAGAGTGCAGGCATGGGCATGAGGGGGTGTGTTGAGTTGTCCCACATCGGTGGGATTTGAGGTCTTTGGTCTCCTTATATGGTCTTGGGCAATCCTCATCTCATAAGCTAGCTTTTGGGTTGAGTTAGCCCCAAGTCCATTTATCGTAAACAAGGATCCACAAAGATGCAGGCTCTGTTGCGTAGTTGCTACATCCGTTGTGAACAACAATTCAAAATCCACCTTGAATTTTGATTCATTACAGGCATTTAAGATTTCTCTGGATTTCAAGCATTTGAACTAATGCAGGTTATTCAATGACTAATAAAAGAATGCTACTGCGCTTGATTAGCTTGATCTGACGAAATAATTGAATCTTAAGCTTGAATTTCGAAGAAAAAAGCTTTATAATGTGGAAAATATCTTTTTTCCTGATTAGCTTCCAGTGGAGGAATGGTCCCTCAGTGCCATCGGGCCTCGACTCTTCCGGTCTTTTGGACAGCGCTGCCATGAAGTCAATAATATGCCAATGACTTGCCTCCTTTTTTGACTGCCATCATATACCAACAGCCAACAAGCCAAACAACTTATTTAATAGTACTGACTTTGGATAACTAGTATACAACATTATCCTCATAGGCTGATTCTATAGGTAAAATTCTACTAAACTCATTACTTTTTCTCAAACTGTGGGTACATTTGCAGAAAAAAAAAGAAAAAAAGTTAAAATGTATACATACAGTAAAGTTATCGTCACTTTGAACGCATTGACTTCAGATTCTGGTTTTACCTATGATTATGCTATAGATAATTAGAATATGACCAACTTCATAAATTAGGAGGCAATAATAGGTCAACCAAGTTAACTTATTTCTCCACGTCATCCTCCAGCCACAACCAGTTACCAACTTGTATAAAAAAGGTACTACAATCTTGGGAGAAATGCAAGAGAAACCATGGCTTTCTTACACTATAGTTTTCTTCTCATACTTCTCTTCTGCATTTGCGCTGCAGTGTCTGTCGATCCCCTGGGCAATTTTTGCGATGATGCAACCAAATTCAATAATGCTAAAACATCAGCAAATATTGGAAAGGTGTTAGCTGAATTATTATCAGTTTCTGCTAAAGATAGCTTCGGTACTACCTCCTATGGTGATGCTACGAACCAAGTCTATGGCCTGTACCAATGCAGAGGAGATATTAGCAGCAATGACTGCTTAAGTTGCATCAAAGACGCGGCAAAGGAGATCCGAAAACGCTGTCCAGACCAAACAGATGCTAGAATTTGGTATGACTTTTGCTTCTTGAGGTACAACACTAAGAATTTTTTGGGACAAGTTGAAACAACTCCTGGTATATTCTACTACAACGTTGACTTTGTATCTGATACTGAACTCTTTAATAAGAGACTATCGCAATTAAAGAATCAAATAACTGCAGAAGCTACTGTGCCAAAGAACAAAGGGCTCGGAAAAGGCAAGAGTAAACTTTCACCTTTTCTTACTCTATATGCGTTGATGCAATGCACAAGGGACATACCCGAGATAGACTGTGCTCAATGCCTGGCCGTAGCAGTTGGCAATTTCCCCACAACTTGCTTAAACAGGAAAGGATGTCGAATCCTGTATAGCAGTTGCTACGTTCGTTATGAACTCTACCCTTTTTTCTTTCCCTTAGACCCGAAAGAGAAATTAGTCAATGTGTCAATGAATTACTACACAATGAAAGTTTCCAGACCTTAGTCGGTTGTTGTGTAGTGCTTTATGTATTAAGAACATGAAATGTTTTTACTTGTTTGTGTTTTCGTTGTAACATTCACATTTCCAATAATTACAAGTGTATGAGCAAGCTGAATGCAGACAGTTCAACAAATGTTTTTTCTGCTCAGAGAAAAGCTGTACTAGTATGTACTTGAGATATATTACAAATTGCTGTATTCAAGTTACAAGCTTTTGAATGTACATTCATTAATTTGGGGGCATATCCTTTTCCTTAAGGACTTAGTTATTGGCTCTGCTGAAACTTCTAGGGAAAGGTACAACATCTTTGACATCATTCAGGCCAGTGGCATAAAGCACCAATGGTTCAAGCATAAGGCTGAAGCCAGAGGTTTTGGCAGAGCCATGTCTGCAAAGATCTAGATACCATTCGTACTGCTGTTTCTGCAATCCCAGTTCCTTCATTCTGCCAACAAATAAACTTGAACGAATTAGCACAATATCTCTGAAGGGGTGAAAGTAGTTCATCTGAATATTCAAAGTGAATTTGTTACCTTGAGCTCAACACATTGAACCGTTCTTCACTTTGGCTTCCCCTAATCAGAGCTCCCACCTGCAGATAAATTGGTGTTAAGCTTAATTACCAATGGAGATTGCTGCTAGGATTATTATCACATGAATTACTAACCAAATTGTTCTATATTACCTTTGGTAGAATCACATCAAATGTTGCAACTGTTTTGCCATCATCATTCAAACGGACATAAAATGGCTTAAGTTCTTTTGGATGGTTGTATACAATGACTGGTTTTTTATATATCTCATCAACCAAATAGCTGCAACCACAGATAAGAAAGTAATGAGAAATATTGGCCTTACTCTTATCAAATTTATCCTGGAAAGCTACTAGTCCGTACCTTTCATGTTCTTCGGTCAAATAAACTCCCAATTCAATCTTACTCTGAAATTTCTTCCCAGCAACCTGTTCTCATACCATTACACTACTATGAAGTACCTATTTTTAAGGATTTAGCCACACATTCAAGAAATTATCACAAACTGAATATTACCTGTCTCAGGATATCTATGGCTTCGGCATAAGAAATCCTCTCAAATGAACTTGATATGGTAAATTGGAGGCGCTCCATAACATATTTGTCTATCCTTTTCAAGACAAAATGTAGATCTTCCATGCAACACTCTAGAATCCTTTTGCATACAAACTTCAAAAAGTCGTTTGCGCAATCCATGGCATCCTGAAATTATGGCAAAAGTAGCAAACTTAGTAATGAACAAGAGAAAATGGGAAATATCTCCCCTGCAATTATACACTAGAAGTTATACCTCTAACTCCGAGAAGGACATTTCAACATCTACCATCCATGTCTCAACTAATGACTTTTTGGACTCTAATTTCTCTGCTTTAAATCTGGGGCCAACTGAGTAGACATTTCCAAGAGCACAGGATTGACTCTCAAGATGAAGACGACCGGAAACTGTTAGATAAGTCTGGCGTGTAAAGAAATCTTTAGAGAAGTCAAATTTTCTGGTATCAATTGTGACTCCAGATTTTGCTTTTTGCCTAGCTTCCAGCTGTGATACTAGCTCATTCGTTTTCTTCAGGTCCTGCTGTGCAGCAACTAAGGCTTCCTTATTGCTGTTAGTTCTGCTAAGTTCTTCAACTTTCTTAGTTTTTTCTTTTATAGAAGCCCGGATGGCTTCAACACTGACTCCAACATTTTCGGTGGGAATAATTTGGTCATCCTTCTGTCCCTTGCTAAGAAGAGTTGTAACAAGAAATTTCTCGCTAAAACCTTCAGAATCTGTGCTTGTAATTATGGGTACTTGAACATGAAGGAACCCATGATCTTGGAAAAAGGCATGAGTTGCCCAAGTAAGGGAATTATGAATTCGCATGATAGATGCCACCTGCAAATTAAAATGAACTGATTAAAGAAGTTCCAAGTTTGATTTGAGAAATTATATTGTACTCCAGTTTCCAGTTTCAAGATCCATAATTAAGAGGTTTAATATAAAGTTATCCTACCAGAAAGTATGAAGTACCAATTCAACTTTATTCAACTGTGCACGAAACTCCTAGAGACCTTAATTAGCAATTATTTCAAGAGAGAGGCACCTAACATGAGAAAATAAAAAAGCAAGCAAAATGTAATAGTGAATATCACCGTTGTTGTCCGTGACCGAAAGTGGGAACACTCTCTTAAAGATTCCAGAGGCAATCGTTTCTTAGATAATGGATACTTAGATTCATCTACCAAACCAAGATGCAAGATTTTCTCTGCCTGCAGCTCAACATAATGTTTCCCCTGCACTGATGGCTGCTGCAACATACCTTCAATTAATACACATGTTCCAGTTGGCATAACTCGGCACGGATTCACTAGTGTTGAGTCCACAAGAACCTGAGAGATGAATCATGTGACCCTCAAATACAGAAACCATTCTAAAAGAGACATTTTGTCAAACAGAAAGAGATCATATCATAGAATGTACCTGAAGACTGGGAACACAAGAACCATCACTAACTTGCAATATTGAGATTGAGGGCTGAGGTGCTTTTTGAATAACAGCATCCAGTTTTTCACGTACACGATATTCCCCTGCCCCAAAAACTTTCATAATAGACCTAAATAGTGGAATCCGAGATTGAAAAACCTCAGAACAGGTAACATCTTTTGGACTCACCACATGAGGAGCAGGGGCCGCTGGTGGTGGCGTTACAGGTTGTTTTCTGATCTCCCTAGAGGATTTAACCCACCCTCCGATTACAATCCTCTGACCAATTAACCCCACCCCACCATCAGTGCGTCCTAATATAGTTTTCAACATCACCCTTTTCGTGTATTTCGAAAAGGTGGCTGGCATTTCAACCGGAGTCTGTTCTGACGCCATTTTTTCGACTAAAAAAAAGACTATCGAAACGAATTCAAGAACGAGAAAAATGTAAAGCTGTTGGAGGTGTAGTGTTGATGGCGTTTGACTAGTGGGTAGGAGTTTATATTGAAGAAACATGGAGGAATTTTGATTCTTTGCTTGAGAAGATATTGAGGGGTTGCAGTTTAGGAAGGAAGATGAAAGAAGAGGGTGTTGGGAAGTTTGGGGAAGAAGGAAAGGGATAGTCTGTGGGTCTTGCTAGGGAGATATGGATTAAAGAAGGAGGCTAACGTTTGGTATTCTTCAAAAGTCGGAAACTCGCGGGAGTTCCCATGCTCCTACCGTTAACCTCTCTTTCTTAACATCTCCAAAAGGATTATTTACCCGTTTAACAACTTTTGCAAAAAATGACAAAAATGGTCCTTTATGTTTGGTAGTAAACTCTAAAATAGTCCATTTGATATACCTTTGAGCAGTTTTGCGTTTTAAATTTATTGAAAAAGAGCACTTTTAGTCTCCATTGAATCAAACAATCAGAATTTCAAAAATATTAAATGGGAACTCATATTTGGAGGTATGATTTTTGTAACTTTTTGCTATTTTTATTTTATTTTTGGTGTCTGGTGTAATTTTTTGCGAATTTTGGTCTACATCTAATGTCTTGTGCAGTTTTTATTATAGTAGTTTCTGGACTTTAATTATTGTTGATCAAAATCGAACCGTAATCGATAACCGAATCGCAAAAGTAGCTTATTGCCTTATTGGTATTAGGTTATAGGATTAACGGTTGGTGAACGAATTACAATTTTATAATTAAGGGTTTATCGGTTCAGGGGCGGATTACTCAATTTCTTAATCGGATAAACTGTTAACCTATTAAGAATTATTATATTTATAGTTTTACCCCTATGTATATAAAGTATCTCTTCCATTATTTGAAACTATAAAGACCCGACCGGTTGTTTTGAGAGTATTAGTCCCGATCCCCTAATTACTGCTTCCCCTGTATCATTTTATGCTTATGTGATTTTCCAGGAGGATTGTTTTTGGTTTTGAAGTGAAATGGGACACTTAGTCCCTAAAATGGAAGCTTAAGTTCTAGGAATTTGACCGTAGTTGGAACTGTGTGGCGACGACTCCAAAATAGAGTTTCGTCGGTTCCGCTAGCTCCGTTGGGTGATTTTGGGCTTAAGAGCGTGTCTGAATTGTGATTTGGAGGTCCGTAGTTGAATTAGGCTTGACATGGAGAAAATTGAATTTTTTTGGAAAGTTTGATCGGGAGTAGACTTTTTGATATCGGGGTCGGATTCCGGTTCCGGAAGTTGGAGTAGGTCCGTAATGTCAAATATAACTCATGTGTAAAATTTGGGATCAGTGGGACGTGATTTGATAGGTTTCGGCATCAGTTGTGGAGGTTTGAAGTTTTAAAGCTCATCAAGCTTGAATTGGGTGCGATTTGTGTTTTTGTTGTTGTCTGATGTGATTTGAGGGCTCGACTAAATTTATATGGTATTTTTGGACTTGTCGGTAGGTTTGGTTGACGTCCCGGAGGCCTCGGATTGATTTCGGGTGGTTAATGGATCATTTGGAGTTGTATTGAAATTGCTGAAGCTTTCCAGCTTCTAGTGTTATCGCACCTGCGGTGAGGTTGGCCGTAGGTGCGGGCACGCACGTGCGAGAGGAAGGTCGCAGATGGGGCCTTGGTATAGGTAGTTAGTGGTCGCAGGTGCGACATAAGGACTGCAGAAGCGGAGCCGCTCCTGCGGAGGGAAGATCGCAGAAGCGAGGTCGCTCCTGTGATGGCAGGAAAAGCAGAAGCGGGCATGGTCGCAGGTGCAACATTTCCTCCGGAGGTGCGGTTGTTTTCTTGCAGAAACGGACCCAAGGGACTTAAGTCAAGTTCGCACCTGTGATGGAAATTCCGCAAGTGCAGCGTCGCAGGTGCGAGATCGCTTAGCAGAAAAGGCTAAGTTCGAGGGTTTTTACCCCATTTTCATTTTGGGACCTAGAGAACTCGGATTGAGGCGAAAATTCAAGGGTCTTTCAGAGGAAACTATTGGGTAACGATTCTTGACTCGTTTTTGGTTATATCCCACTAATCTATCGTTAATTTTATCATTTAATTAAGGATTTGGGTTGAGAAAATTGGGGAAAAAAAGTTGGAAAGTTCTTCAACCGAATTTTTGGGTTTTGATTGAAATTTTGGTATCGGATTTGAGTAATTTTGGTACGAGTGAACTCATGGTTGAATGAGTATTCGTATTTTGTGACTTTTACCCGATTCCGAGACGTGGGTCCTTTTTGGAGCGAAATTTCTAATTTCTTGTTAAAGCCTTGATTTCATTAATTAGATTGGTTTCTTATAATTATATTTATGGTATGTAATTGCTTTCAGCTAGATTTGGGCCATCGGAGTCGGAAAGTTGAGGAAAAGGCATTCTTACTGATTAATTGAGCTTGGTTGAGGTAAGTGGCTTGCCTAACCTTGTGTGGAGGAAATCCCCATAGGATTTGGTTCTGTTGTGATAATTCTATGATATGTGAGTGCCGTGTACGCGAGGTGATGAGTGAGTACACCGACTAATTGTTGTAAAATTCGGTTTTTACTGAGCAGTAACCTGTTACATATCAAATGAGTTATACCAGCATGTGTAGTTACCCTGTATAGCCTATTATCGCATGTCTACGTGTCTTAATTGTTTATTTGAAACTTGTACATCATGCTTAGTTGATTTCATGTTTTTCCTTGACTTGTATTTAGTCTTAAACTGTAGGATTTCTTGCTGTAATTATTGTTTTCATCAATTTCGAGCTGTGTATTTATTTTGGGACTACGAGGCGGTACCTCGGGAGATCCCCGACGCATATTTACTTTTTTGGGACTATGAGGCGGTACCTTGGGAGAACCCCTGTCGCATATTACTTTTGGGACTACGAGGCGGCACCTCGGGAGATCCCCATGCATATTTACTTTTGGGACTATGAGGCGGTACCTCGGGAGATCCTCATGCATATTTACTTTTGGGACTACGAGACGGTATCTCGGGAGTGCCCTATTGTTTATCCCTATGTGCTGTGGTGTTTTTTTCTTGTATTTCTCGTTGTTAAATTCTCTTTCTTTCCTTGTATTGCTATATATTTTGCCATATTTATTATATACCAGTAGGGCCCTGACTTGACCTCATAACTACTCTACCGAGGTTAGGCTTGACACTTATTGGGTAACGTTATGGTGTACTCATACTACACTTTTGCACATATTTTGTGTGCAGATCGAGGTACCTCCTACTAGCCCCTCTATTAGCTGAGAGTACTTGCTGCTACTACGGAGACTTCAAGGTATATTTGCCAGCGTCTGTAGATCTCAGTTATATAGTTATCTCTCGAAGTTTAGTTGTTAAATTTTGCTTTTATTTCAATTATTTCGCAATTGCTAGGCTTACCTAGTCATAGAGGCTAGGTGCCATCACGACGACTTACGAAGGGAGATTTGGGTCGTGAAAAGTTGGTATTAGAGCTCTAGGTTTATAGGTGTTATGAGTCACAAGCAGGTTTAGTAGAGTCTCGCGGATCGGTACGGAGACGTCTGCACTTATCTTCGGGAGGCTATGGAACTGTTAGGAAAATTTCACTTCTTTGATTCCTTGTCGTGCAAAATTGTTAACTTCGGAAATTCTAAACTTCTGTCTTTCTATTCTCTCACAGATGGCGAGGACACGTAAAGCCGGATCAGATGACCAGGCACTTGCGTCCCTTGCTGAAGTCGCGCGAGGCCAGGGCTGCGGTAGAGGTCGAGGATGTCCACGTGATGCAGCCAGAGCACCCGTACGAGCTGCTACAGTGGAGCCACAAGTAGCTCTAGTTGGAATGCAGGCGCCTAAGACGCCTGTTACTGCACCAGCTCTTCAAGAGACCCTTGCACAGTTCCTGAGCATGTTCGGTACTCTAGCTTAGGCAGGGTTGATTCCACTTTCTCCTGCCACATCTCAGGCCGGGGGGGAGGGGGGAGCACAGACTCTCGCCGCCCGCACCCCAGAGCAGCGGGTTCAGGTCGACCATGTTCCAGAGGTCATACCAGTGCAGCCGGTAGCCCCAGTTCGGCCCGAGGGTAAGGTAGGAGTTTTTGAGAAGGAGCAGCTTAGGCTCGAGAGGTACAAGAAGTACCACCCTCATACTTTCAGTGCTTTGGCATCAGAGGATGCCCAAGGTTTTCTTGAGGAGTGCTACCGTATCCATGTGCTATCAAAGGGAACGACCTGGAGGACGGTGAGATCGAGTCTGTTTTGTTAAAAAAATTGGGGAGATCCTGTCAAAGGGAGCTATGATATGGTATCACAATTTACCTCCTAATTCTATTGACTCAATTGCTATGCTTGCGAATTCTTTCGTAAAGGCACACGTAGGTGCCATCAAGGTCGAGACCAGGAAATCGGACCTTTTCAAAGTCAAACAAAAAGATAACGAGATGCTCAGAGAGTTCGTTTCCCGGTTTCAAACGAACGGATGGATCTGCCACCGGTCGCTGATGATTGGGCTATTCAAGACTTCACTCAGGGACATAATATTCGGAGCTCGATGGCTGCACAACAACTAAATCAGAACTTAATAGAATACCCGGCCGTTACATGGGCTGACATACATAACCGGTATCAATCGAAAATCAGAGTCGAAGATGATCAGCTCGGGGCCCCTTCGGGGTCTATCTATCCCAAAAGGACCCTCGATAGAGTCAAAAGAGATATCGATCGCGAACCAAGACCAAACAAGGATCAGTATCAGCCATATAATGGAGATAGAAGGAGTAGTGGGTCTGGGTGAAACTCAATAAGAAATGAATGGAGGGAGGACCGAGGCTAGAGCAACCAGGGACTCATGACCAAAAATAGCTTCGATAGGTCCATCGGGCCTTAAAAAGCACCGAGGCCATGAATACGAACTTGGAGCTATTAGATGAAAGGCACGAAGCTGCCCTTGTTCGGTTGGCTGCCCAAAAGCAATGAATCAAGAAGTATTACAACAGAAGGACCAACCTTCGATACTTCGACATCGGGGATATGGTAATAAGAAAGGTCACACCGAACATACGGAATTTGAACTAGGGAAAGCTGGGACCGAACTGGGAAGGACCTTATCATCAAAATCACCAAAGAGGGATCTTACAAGCTTGGGACGATGAACAGTGAACAACTAATAAATAATTCACCTGAAACGATATTACTGCCAAGGTGCGACCCTTTTCTTTATTTAATTACATTTTGAACTAACGCTTGCAGGTAGCAAACAAGGGACAATACGAAATGTTGGGTATGAAAGCACGTGTTGCACTCTTTTTCCCTTGGACCGGTTTTGTCCCAAATGGGTTTTACGGCAAGGTTTTTAACGAGGCAACAAGTAAATCGCGCTAACATAGAATCAAAGGCCGATAATGAACCGGTGGCGATGATCACGACAGCAGCCCAAAGCTTACGTTCTTTCCCTCTGATATCGATTTTAGCATGGAAAGAGACTTCAGGATTAAAGGGTCTCGATCACTAGGATTCAATGAAAGGGCCAAACAGTCAAATGAACCGTGCTCACATAGACTGATCGAACCCTGAAACAAAACTTGTACACATACATGGCGGAATAAAGCGAAATGTTTCCTTGCAAACAACTTGTCTTTTAAAGCTTCTCCTTTACATTTCTCAAGGAACTCCCTACTTCCGATCCCCTAAAGGAAACGAGCCTAAGGGCCACCTTAACCTGAGTTCGAATAATCACTCTCTCACTCCGGGACTGCAGTCCGAAAAACGCCCAAGGGCTGCCTTAATCTGAGTTCGAATAATCACTTTCTCACTCGGGGACTACCATCCGAAAAACGAACTCAGATTGTCAAAGTTATTAGCACTCGAGGGGATGTAAGATCTATTAGGCAACCCCCGAACTTTAAAGGCCAAGGTCATTTCGAGTTAGCAACACTCGAGGGGACGTATAACCTATTAGGCAACCCCCAAACTTTAAAGGTTAAGGACGTTCCGAGTTAACAATACTCGAGGGAACGAAACTTATTTGGCAACGCCCGAATTAAAAGGCCAAGGCCGTTTCGAGTTAACAGCACTCGAGGGTACGTAAGACCTATTAGGCAACCTTCGAACTTTAAAGACTAAGGTTGTTCCAAGTTAGCAGTACTCGAGGGCACAAAGCTTGTTTGGCATTACTTGAACTATAGAGGCTATGGCCACATAAACACGGCTCAGAGACGTCTGAAGAACAACAAGGCATTGAAATTTTGCTGATCGATCCGATCGAGTTTTGGCTGGACCTACGGACTTTGACCATCAGTCACTGAATCAAATTCGTACCACTAACGTCATGATTCTATCGTCACTTATCAGAGTAAGAATCGGGAGCTCGTATAGTGAAGATCTGAGGCGCATATCATTTCTCATCATTACTCTCAGAAAAACGAGGGGACTATCTGTATACAGTCAAAATCGGACTCGACTGTATACGGTCAAGATCGGGCTCGACTGTTGCACGATGGATCGGGCTCGGAACGCGAAGGGTTGAAGATCGACCCCGAGTTTCATCGAGGTAGAACACGAGGTCAGAATGTCCATCCTCGAAGAACACCGAGCCCGTTATTCGGAATCGATGTTGACCCCGAACATGCTCGAAGGGAGAACACCGAGCATGTTATTCGGAACCGATGCTGACCCCGGACATGCTCGAGAGAGGACACTCGAACTTAAATAACAGAAAGCCAGAATATCCGTAGTGGGACGAGCATCGCGGGGGGAATCTCGGCACAAATCAATGGAACCGTTTAATTAGCAAATCAGGAGATTTTTTTACCTTATACAGAGTTATACCTAAAGTAGGATTCCTCTACTATATAAGGAGGAGTCTAATTATTTGTAAGGACACTTGGAATCTCATCAAAAAATACAGCTATAGATTGGTCTCTTGAATCATTATCTCATTATCTTGTTCCAATTTCAATTATAATCTATCTCTGCCCAAGAAGGACCAATCAACGTCGTCATCATTGTTTAGCTTGGGTGGTTTGCATTCCTTCATTTATTACTTAATTTTAATTTTGATTTGATTATTCGTCATTTGTATCAAATTAGATCACGTATCCTTAAGATCACATATAAATTCAATTGTTATATTCACTTTTATTTCCTTGTTTGTTTTTTTCAGGGGAAATACATGAGTTGCCCCTTAAATAAATCTGAAAAAGTTACTTATTTATCTCTCTGTATCTATATCCATATTATGATATATTATTATAAAAGCATGAATACAATATCGATTTATAAAAATAACCTTATAATATTAAGCATAATAACTCATAATAAAAGGACATAACTAGAATTCTAGATATTAGCCTTATAATCCTATTAGTTTTAGGACATAATACTACATGTTAGAAATCCTACATTCACCTTTAGGAATCCTATTAGTATAATTACTTTCGGGATGTCTAATTCATATAAAATTGAACAAGTAAATATCTTTAGTCATGTAATCTTATTACTTTTAGGATATACTTCTTAAAAATTCTTATTACCAATTTAATTTGAAAATATATTTTAATGTCCTATTACTAATTTAATTTGAGAATGTATTATATTGTCCAAATCTATATAGAAAAATGAGAGCCTATATTATTATAAAAGTATAAATACAATATTAATACATCAAAATAGCCCTAAAATATTAAACGGGAGAACTCATAGGGAAATAACATAACAACATAACCTATTTTTTGGAATACAATACTTTTTATGCTAATTTTTAATATTTAAGATTTTAAAATTAATAAGATTTTGTTTATTAAATCCTTATTAACAATATGTAGGAAGGTTTAATAAAATAAAATTCATAAGAATCCTCCGTATTGGCAATACATTACCACTACATAATGTCCAAAACGAAAAAATATAAAAGTAATATTAAATGGAATGCATAAAGAGTTGAAATTGAGAAAGAAACCCCCCGGGTAATTTTGTTTATATTATATTTGAACTATTTTTCTACTCAAATAATATTAATAATCAATTTTTTGTGTAATATTAAAAAATACTCAATTATTAAACAACAACTAAGAAAATATTTAAGAATATAAATGTGTGAGAAAGAGAAAAAAAGGTTGGTAAGAGTCAATACCACTAATGATTCTACAAACATAAAGATCTAAAAGTGAAATATCATATCAATCTTTTACTCTTTGAAAGTAAAATTTATGGTGGATAAAATTATAAGTAAGATTAAATATTCACAATAAGAGATGAACTAATATTAATATCTGAATCAACATAGAATAAATTAATTTTATGTTAAGACTAAATAATTAAATCTTTTAGTTAATTATTTAGCTAGAGAATCCAATTCAATTATTTTTTAAATTCATCATATGAGTAAAATTCTTATTCAAGTTAGAAAAAAATCTTAGGGTACATAAATTTATTCTATAGAAAGAGCGTTAGAACACAAAGTAAAAAGGTTAGTATATTATTAAGAATCAAAATGCTATAGAAGTGTTTGAGGAAGCACATCAAAGCTAAATCCTAAACAAGAATAAGTTTTCAAGACTATATTATAAAGAGTCTACTCTGGTATGACGGGATTATTCTTTGTAGATACCTCCGGCGGAATTGAAATAATATTTATATGTCATGCATTACTTGCAAATATCATATCAAGAGGCATGACACTATTAGCAATAATAGCAAGTGACAACAATTTTATTGTGAGGCCACTCACTTTAGATTTGATATACATCTTCAAACAACTTAAATAATTATCACAAATATATCAAAGCAACTCAATGGTGCTATATTTATAAGGAAAGCAAAATTGATAATATGGGATGAAGCACTTATGGCTAAGTGTCAAACGATCGAAATAATTGACCGGAGTTCTAGAGATATATTGAATATTAATGAACCGTTTGGTGAAAAATTAATGGTTTGAGAGGTGATTTCTGTCAAGTACTACCAGTCGTTACAAAATCGATAAAAGTAGAGACTGTAAAAGCTAGCTTGCCAAAGTTATACTCCTGGCCTTAAACGAAAAAGATTCAACTGACAAGAAATATAAAGTAAGAACAGGTCCAGTATTTAGTGTCTTCCTGCTTCGTGTCGGAAACGAAGAAGAGCATCCAATAAAAGATTATTTGGTTCTTCCTGAACACTTGGTTATCAATCCCAATGGTAGTATTAGTGCATTTAATAAGAGAAATATTTCTATCATTAGATTAAAAAATGCAATTTGTGCAAATCACATGATAGAATTAAAAAAATATCTTAGCTAGCAGAAATGAATATCTTGATCAACTAAATAAAAGGTTGATTGCAAAATTTATAGTAAAAACAAAAATATTTTTCAGTTTTTGACTCAACAGAAAATGATACCAATAATTACTACCAAGAAGAATAATTAAATACTTTAATACCAAATGGCCTTCTATCGTACATGTTTGTTCTCAAGTATGTTAGTGTCATCATATATAAAATATACTAAGTTAAAATTGATTTTCCATTGTATATAGGTTAATTTTGAAGAAAAATATGCCTATCATGCTACTGAAAAACTTAGATACACCGAATAGCTTATGTAATAGCACACAGATAGTTTATAGAAGTTTTAACAATTACGTCATACATGCAAAAATTATGATACTCGTTAATGTGCTTCTAAGTATATTCTATCCCTGAATTCAACTTTCGTCTTCCGAAACTAAGGAATATACTTTTAAATTTGTGTGAAAATAATCTTTAGTATGTTTATGTTTTTCAAATATCATAAATAAAGCATAAGGACAAACATCCAAAATATTGGACTATATTTACCACAATATGTTTTCTTGCACGAACAACTATATGTCGCACTTTCAAAAGGAATATCAAGATCGACAACAAGAGTTCTGGTTAAGGCAGAGCAACCAACGCATTAGGAGGAAACATGCAGAAAAAAATGTTATCCACAAAGAAGTGTTCGTAAAGATACCATCACATTAAATACTTTTAAACTATAATATATAATTATCTAACTAACATGAAAAAACTGATCGTTTGTGTAAGTTTTGATGATGTTATTTTATTTTAAATTCATGTATTATGCTAATGTAATAATATTTTTCGGCATTTAGATGATTGTTGTATTATTATACATAAAATTTCTCTCATCAATTAAATTTTATTGTTATTAACGTGCAACACACGTTCATAGATACTAATACTATATTAAAAGTACGAAACTCCTTAAAAAAATATTGTTCATATTTTTTACCATTTAAAAATAGATTTTATATTGGATAAAATTATAATTTAAGTTATATTCCTAATATTTAGGATTTTGAGATCACCTAAAATTTCATTTATTAAATTATAAATATATAAGAAATTTTAGTATTTAGGACTTTAAAATCTATTAAAAATTTTACCTTATATAAATATGTTTCTTGAATTTCAGTACCATATTTTTAGTTGTAGGATGTCCAAATAATTTACTACAAAATTTTTCATTATCACTACATCTTCTTGTGAAAGTTTCTATACTAGCTTCTTTGCGGAGTATTCAATTCTGTGCCCGTGCATAGAAATTTCTTATTTCAATATATCTTCAAATCTGAGGGTAATTGTGCTCTGTCTGTTTCGACTTTCAATTTGCGGCTTATCTCTTTCTGGTGATATCTAGGGAAGTTAACAAGTTGGCTTTGGTCATGGCAATTAGTTTATTAGTTGATTGTGTGGTGGAAAGAAGTTTAAAGCTAATCATTATATTGTTATTTCTAGCTAAGGTTGGGTTTGTATAAACATTCAAAGTTATAACGATCCGACCGGTCGTTTTGAGTTCTATCGCGTCGTTCGGTGGTTTGAGGCCTTGAGTATCTTGACTTCATGTTTAATGACTCGTGCGCGTAGTCGGAATCGAATTTCAGGAAGTTCAGAGTTGATTCAGATGGAAAATTCTAATTTCGGAAGCTTTAAGTTGGAAGAATTAACTGAGGTTTGACTTTTGAGTAAACGAGCTCGGAATCGGAATTTGAAGGTTCCAATATGTTCATATGATGATTTTGGACTTGGGCGTATGTGCAGATTGAGTATCGGGTGGTCCGAGAGCATTTCAGTACTTATTATGGAAAGTTGACATTTTGAAAGTTTAAGAATTTCTAAAGTTTGATTTGAAGTGAATTTTGGTGATATCGATGTCCGTTTGGGGTTCCGAGTCTTGGAATAGGTTTGTATCGTGATTTGTGACTTGTGCGTGAAGTTTGGCATCAATCCGGATTATTTAAGTATGAATCGGACGCGTTGTCGATGTTTGAATGTTTAAAAGTTTAAAGAAAGGTTCTGATCGTCGACTCGTAATTTCAATGTTGTTTGGTGTGATTTGAGGCCTCAAGTAGGTCTGTGTCATATTTTGGGACTTGTTGGTGTGATTGGACGGGGTCCGGGGGACCTAAGGGTATGTTTCGGGATGGTTTCAGACCAAGTTTGGGTGATTTGCAGCTGCTGGTTCCTGGTGTTTGGGTTTGTCCGTCGCGATTACGAAGGGTTTCACGCGTTCGCGAAGAAGGATTTTTGGCTGCTGGATTTTTATTCTTCGCGAACGCGACATAGGGGTCGCGAAGGGGAGCTGGGGGCCTAGAGGTGTTAAGACTTCGCAAATGCAGCTGTGTGACCGCGAACACGAAGCATCAGGACCTGGAGGCATCGCGAACGCGGCTTAGGTGACGCGAACACGAAGAGGAATTTTAGAGGCAGTGACTTTAAGCCTTCGCGATCGCGAAGATGAACGGGCCTAGGCAAACTTGATTTTATACGGGATTTGGCCCATTTTCTTTTATTTTCACTTGGCTGCAGCGATTTTTGGAGAGCTTCAAGGGGAGATTTTCTTCATCTATTGCAAGATAAGTAATTCCCGCATATTGTTAGCTAACTACATGGATTCTACAAGGATTTAAATATGAAAATTAGTAAAAATTGTGAGATTTCGAAAGAAACCTAGAAATTGGTATTTTTGGATTTTTACCACGAAATTAGACATGAAATTAGGAATAAATCATATATTTGAGTTCGTAATGTTATGGGTAAAGTTTATCTTCGAAAATATTTGGAATCAGGGCACGTGGGCCCGAGGGTTGACTTTATTAACTTTTCGAGCGGAGTTGGGAATCATTATAAATTGTTAAATTGTAGGCGTTGGAGTATATTTTGATTGAATTGCACGTTGCTTGACTAGTTTCGGAACGTTTGGCTTTGAATTGAGGAATTAGAGAGGCTTTGGAGCCGGTTATTGGGACTTCGGAGCGAGGTAAGTCTCCTGTCTAACATTCTGAGGGAAAAATTACCCCTAGGTGATGTAATTATTATGTGCTACTAGTTGTGGGTGCTACGTACGCACGAGGTGACGAGAGTCAGTACGTAGCTAAGGCATATTTATGTCCGAGTAGACTTAGGACTTTATCATGTAATATTTAAATTATTTGAACTCATTCTGCTGGCTTAATTAATTGAATTCATAATTGAAATTGATTTAGAATATATGTCTATATTAGGCCAAGCCTTATCACCTTGAGTTATTGGCAAGTTATTTGAGAAATGATAAAGGTTATATTCACTATGTGCTCATGTACTGTATTGTAAGCACCTGTCACGTAATTCGATAAATTTTCTTCTTTTCCTTTGGAGCAGGCCGAACGCCTCGGCAGTATAATAGATTCATCTATGGTTTGTACCGTTCGACCCTCGGTAGTGTACATATTATTCTGGATCGGGCCTAACGACCTCGACATAATCATGCATTATTTCGCTGGCAGTTCGAATATTCATGAGATTATCCTTCCACTGATATTCGGCATTTTATATGATATTTCTTATCCGTTTGATATTGGTGCTTGATACATCTGAGCTGTTGAGGTAAAAAACAAGACTGAGAATTTCATACCTTTAAAAGAATTTTTGGAAGATTATGTAACTTATAAATTTACCCCATTATTGTTGTGTGCTTCATATCTGCTTATGATTTATTATATTACTTTATTAGACCTCTAGTAAGTATCGATGTCGACCCCTCGTCACTACTTCTCCGAAGTTAGGCTAGATACTTACTGGGTACGTGTTGTTTACGTACTCATACTGCACTTCTGCACTAAATGTGTAGGATCTGACATGTTTATTCGGTGGTCACCTTGGCGCGTAGGCGCAACTGCTGAGGGGACTTTATGGTGAGCTGCAAATTCCAGGCTACGAATCGCAGCCCACAGAGTCTCCATCGTATTACTTACTTTATCATGTCTTATTTATATTTCAGACAGATGTTATATTATTATTGTACTCCTTAGATAATGCTCATGCACTTGTGACACCGAGTTTTGGAATATTCTAGTTGATGACTACAAATTTGTATATTATTATCACCTTTCATTTCTTTTTCAGACTACTAGTTATGTGCATACCTGAGATTTTAGAGGTGTAAACCTCCTTACTTAATTACAATTATGATTTCGAAAATAATAATATGAATAATTAAGATGTTAGTTCACCATTGGTTTGCTTAACATCGATGTTGGGTGCCATCGCAACCTATAGTGGGTTTTGGGTTGTGATAACTTGGTATCAGAGCTCTAGGTTCACTCGGGTCTCACGAGTCATAAGCAAGTCTAGTAGAGTCTTGCGGATTGTTACGGAGACGTCTGTACTTATCTTCAAGAAGCTACAGGGCTGTTAGGAGCACTTCCTTTCTTGATTCTTCTTCGTGCGGTTTGATTCCGTTGGAGCTTATGCCTTCCTTTTCTTCCTACTCAATCTTATGTGACGTGGAGCGTTTGTTATCAATTGGGCATCGAGGAATTGTAGTGGTACTGCAGACGTGATGCAGGATGTTTCTCCTTGCGTATTCGACAGACTATTATTGTCGCCTTACGAAAGGGTGTTCTCCCGTTTCAACCCACTATCTGTATTTCATATGGTTTCAAGGCTATGCACAGATTATTATGATGTTCATGCGTTGTTATCATACAGTGTTGGTGTAATTGTAGGTGCTTGTTTATGTGTCGAGGTAGTGAATGACTCGAAAGGAGGATTTCTCAGTGCATAGTTTAGAGGTTCGACATTTAATTCTAGTAGAGGAAAGGCAATCGGACTATGGATGTTCAGGCTTTGGTTGATGGAGTAACGAGACTTGATATTTTCGAGCATGGTGGAACTCTTAATTTTGATGTGGTGTCGTCGTCCTTGTTGAACGCATTAAGGCTCGCCGGTGTTATGGTCTTCTTGATTTGCCTTCAGGGCGGGGTGTAGTGAAATGGTGCCTGAGAAGCGATTGTCAGAGATGGCGGTGTGTAGCAATTTCAGAATCGAATCGGTTTTTTGTAATGCTGATGGCTCGAGAAAGATGATCTTTGAGGAGGCTTAGAGTTGGTAGCAAATTTATCAGTTCAGGAACTACAGAGATGGATTTTGAGTTGAGGCAGCAATTAGACAGCGAAGAATAAGGAAGGACATGGTGGGAGGTGTCTCGCGGTGGTTAAATTGTTAGCAGGTCAAGTATGAAAAGCAGAGGTCGAGAGGTTGCTTAAAGGAGATGGTTTAACCGAAGTGGGAGTGGCAGAGTAGCGTATGGATTCTGTGGTAGGATAGCCACGTGCCTTGAGAAAGTTTAGAGCGATTTGGGAGTCATGGTGGAAAGTGACTAGGTCTATGGACTTTATTTGGAATGATGGCTACTGTACTAAGAGATTGAATACGGCAGAAAGGAGTTTGCTTGAAATGAAGGGGGGTGTGAAGACTTGATTATCGTTTTGGATGCAATATGACTTTGAGTTTGGAATGTATTGTCGAACTTTCAGTTGATATCAATGGGGAATGGACAGACTTGTAAAGCCGGTGGACGAGCATGGGCTCAGGATGGTTTACTAAATTCGTAGTAGTTGTACCCAGTGCAACGTCACGGGAAAATGTCGGTATGGAAATTCCACAGGTGAGTTATCTCCTGTGAGCAGGTCACCGGTTGCGCGATTTCTGATGAAGCTTTTACGAGGAGTTCTACTTACTACCCAGCGGGAGGTCAAATAGTCAACTGTGGCTAATAACTTGGGATGTTTTAGGAAGTGTTTGACAAGAGATTTTGAGAGGTTTGGTGAGTTAATGGTGTGAGATCATAGTAACTAGGAAGGAGGAATCTTTGTGAATTCTAGATTTATGTGCTTGTAGCTTAAAGCTAAGTGGGGGAGCCTACCGCCTATGATTGGATCACGTGGTTGTCTGCTTGTGCGGTTTCAGGTTATCGGTGCATTGGTGGATTATTTATGACTAAGAAAATCAAACATCCGGGGTAATTTGAGCAAAGAACTTGATGAATGTGTGCTATATTTGGCCTTATCGATTCATGTGCAGGTTTTGGGAAGACTCAGAGTTTATGCTTCTTGTGGAGGTGATGTACAAGAAAAGAATTCATCTGGTTGCTTCTTCGGGAGTGTTCATGTGCTAACAGAGAATTGGAGTTTGATTATACTTGAGACCAAGTCAGAGTGGGTGACTCTCAATAGTGGCTCTAATGGGTTCGAGGCTGTAGTCTAAGGATTTTGGGTTCGTGTGGCTGGAGGCCGGGATTTTTCCGCGGAGTGTGAAGAATACTTGGGGGATTTTCTATATTATCATCGGGTCTGCGGGGCAGTATTGGAGAAATCGAAACAACAGTTTCAGATTTGCAGAAGGTCTTTCCGAATGGGTGTACCAGTTGGAGATGCTATTGTGCACGTGATGAGGGTATGAGATGGTTCATGGGTATTGAGATGATGTGGTCTCGTGAATTGGATCATTCGGGATGAAATTGTTGGGTTTCGTTGTGTTTTGAATGGAGCTATTATTATTTCTAAGGCAATTCAAGAGTAAATTGGAAGAAGTTGGATAGGTTAGTAATGGTTTTAATCAGCATGATAGTGGCAATGATCAGTTCATTTGGCATGCTAAGTTCTATAGGTGGTTTATTGTTGTGTGTGCGGGCTTGACAGCCACCATAATTTTGTTGATGGAGGTATTTGATTCGTTTGGCCTTGTTGTGTAAATGGATTCTATAGGAGTTATGGCGGTTTAGACCACGACTTGAGGTTTGTATTTTCTGCGGTTATGGGAATTCAGTCGTGTGTTGCAATGGTTCTTTTAAAATGAGTTAAGTGAAAGGTTTCTAGCCGATGAAGTGTTATTCTACTAGTAGTTCAGGGGTTATGATGAATTCTTGTACTCTCACATTGAGACATGATAAGTGCAGTGAGCGGCATCGGAATTTGAAGTTGAGGATCAAGGTTGCGGCTCGGTGTTGATAAGAATGTTACGAGCTCGGATGAGCAGGGAAGAATTCAGATGTTTAGAGTAAGCTGGCATTATCTTAGTGTTGCCTGAAAATGTTGTTCTGTGAAAGACGCCTTGTGTATTGCTTGGAGGATTCTTGATTTGCTTTACATAATTAGTACGGTTGGCGGTATAGAGGTGTAGACTTTGCTACTTGGTGCAGAAGGTCGTGGGAGTGTATCCCACGGGAAAGTTGTATAAATGTGACATGTTAGTCACTTGATTGTTAAGGATTGAAACCGAGTATGGAGATTCTGGTATTATCGCTAATGTGAGAGTTTATTCCTGACAGACGCTCTATCCATTTGGTTCTGGACTGTGGGAGTTTGTTTAGGATTGGACGGCTGCTCGTATATGTCATACATTTAAGTAGGCTCGCAGCTTCACTCAGTAGAAGAGCCTGACTTTTTATTATATTAGTAAAGCGCTAGCCCCCAACCTATACAAGGGCTTTGAAGGGATAGGGGAAGAAAAGAAAACAAAGAGGGTCATTCTCTTTTAGGAACATGGCTCCTTCATTCACTTGCTCA
>MCJB01021313.1:74687-111999 GCA_002018475.1 Nicotiana obtusifolia | reverse complement strand
GGAAGGCCGACGACTGCATAAGGGGGAAGCTTTCATAGAAGCTTTACCCCTTGCTTTACAGAGATAGTTATGAACTGACTAAATGACTAGATTCTCCCGGAACGCTAGCTAAGCTAATCGTCTTAATATGGCCATTGTGGATCCTTGAAAGGTTGTTGGCCCAGTATGGTATGATCAGAATTGGCTTGAGGTCCGTTGGTGGGTCTAATGTGGGCGTGTGCTCTACGTAAGGTCAAATGTGTTCATTCGGCATAGCATTTCTTATCGAGGATTCTTTGGGCGTTGGATGTTATTCCCTCATCAGCTATTCCATGTAATACTTTATTGTGCCAGGTGGGTTGTGAGACGGCTTGATTATTCGCACATGTGTTATGATCCCGTGTAGCTTGTGGTGTTATATGAGCAAGATGGCTCTCGAGATACAGGTTATTTATTTCACCTGAGTCGTGCTTGGGCTTTTGTAGCGTATGGCACTATCCATCTCCCTAGGGTTGTGTTATGCACTTGGTGTGCTTGTGGTCGATATTCAGGTATTTCGTGAGTATAAGAATTTCGGCTTGATGGGTGTTTTCTTATTGATTGTTATGAGTGGATGGGGTGGCACGTTGCCACGGGTATATTGTTTGGATCGGATGGCATGCCGCCAAGGGTATGTTATACGGATCGGGTTATGCGCCGGGATGATGTCATGATTGGATCGGGTTGCACGCTGCAACAGTGAGATGTTAAGTACGGTTCCTTATACTTATTTTGTGTACCTTGTTTTACATATCTGAGATAGAGCCATAGCATCGGTTTGGCTGTTTTATTCGTTAAGCGAGCTGGATGGTTCTTTGCTAGAGTTCGTTCTTCCCTATGGTCACATTCGAGATGTAGCCAGTTGGCCCTTTGATGGCCCTGTATGCGATTTTAGACGATGTTTGAGGTGGCTTCTTGCCCCAGCAGCTTGTATTAAGAGAGACGAGATTATTGGACCTGAGATCAGTGCGATCGGATTTATGTAGGAGTATATTAAAGAGAAAATATTTTTATTCAGTTCAGAATGAGGTAATGATTCTTGTCAGGTGGAGAGACCCCTGTGATTTATTTATTTGGTAGGTGGTAATGAGTTTCAACGCATCTCTTTCGTCGTGGCAGCATTGCGAGAGTTGGAACATGGCTTATATGTGTCTGAGGTGTATTGCGGGTATCAGATTCGTGGAATTTTAGCTATTATGGTCGGAGGATGTTATTATGGGTAGACGACTTATGTGGTGCATGGTGTGATTTCAGCATAGGTGCATGTTCAAGTTTTGGTATAGTGTGTAGGGATTGATGCGGTGTTCGTATGTCAGAATCGGGTCTCGTGAAGAATTCTGGATGTTGGAATTTGGTTCTAAGGCTTGTTTGCCAAGGTTATAGGGAGAATCTTTAGTCTGGCACGAGCTAATGTGCTCACATAGGTTGTGGTGGCACGGACAGGTGCGCGAGGTCTTAAACAGTGATTTTGGACAACTTCGGAACAGGTCTTGGCACGTTTGAGGACGAACGTATGTTTAAGTGGTGGAGAATGTAACGACCCGACTGGTCGTTTTGAGCTCTAGCGCATCGTTCGAAGGTTTGAGGCTTTGAGTAGCTTCACTTCATGTTTTATGACTTGTACGCGTAGTCAGAATCGAATTTCAGGAAGTTCAGAGTTGATTCGGATGGAAAATTCTAATTTCGGAAGCTTTAAATTGGAAGAACTCGGAATCGGGATTTGAAGGTTTCAATAGGTTCGTATTATGATTTTGGATTTGGGTATATGTTCGGATTGAGTATTGGGTGGTCCGGGAGCATTTCCGTGCTTATTATGGAAAGTTGGCATTTTGAAAGTTTAAGAATTTCTAAAGTTTGATTTGAAGTGAATTTTGATGTTATCAATGTTCGTTTGTGGTTCTGAGCCTAGGAATAGGTTCGTATCGTGATCTGTGACTCGTGCGTGAAGTTTGGCGTCAATTGGGACTATTTAAGTATGAATCGGATGTGTTGTTGAAGTTTGAATGTTTGAAAGTTTAAAGAAAGGTACCGATCGTCGATTCGTAGTTTCGATGTTGTTTGGTGTGATTTGAGGCCTTGAGTAGGTCCATGTCATGTTTTGGGACTGGTTGGTGCGATTGGACGGGGTCCCCAGGGCCTCGGGTGTGTTTTGGGATGGTTTCGGACCAAGTATTGGTGATTTGCAGCTGCTTGTGCTGGTGTCTGGTTTTGTCCTTCGCGAATGCGAAGCGTTTCACGCGTTCGCGAAGAAGGATTTTGGGCTGTTGGATTTTTGTTATTTGCGAACGTGACACAGGGGTCGCAAACGTGAAAGAGAACTTGGGGCAACCTACGCGAACACGACGTGGAGGTCGCGAACACGAAGAACGAAGGAGAGCTGGGGGCCTGAAGGCGTTAAGCCTTTGCAAACACGGCTATGTGATCGCGAATGCGAAGCATCAAGACCTGGAGGCATAAAAAATGCGGCGTAAGTGACACGAAAGCACAGAGGAATTTTAGAGGCAGTGACTTTAAGCCTTCACGATCGCGAAGAAGAATGGGCCTAGGTAGACTTGGTTGTGTACGGGATTTGGCCCATTTTCTTTCATTTTCACTTGGTTGGGCAATTTTTGGAGAGCTTCAAGGGGAGATTTTCATCATCTATTGCAAGGTAAGTAATTTTCACATATTGTTAGCTAACTACATGGATTCTACGGTAATGTCTTTTGGGCTAACAAATGTCCCGACAACTTTTATGGATCTTATGAATCGAGTTTTCAAGCCATTCCTCGACTCTTTTGTGATAGTGTTTATTGACGATATCCTTGTATATTCACGCAACCGTGAGGACCATGCCAATCATCTCAGGGTAGTTCTGCAAACCCTATATCAGCATAAGTTATATGCAATGTTTTCAAAGTGTGAATTTTGGCTTGAATCTGTCACATTCTTGGGTCATGTCGTCTCTAGTGAAGGAATTAAGGTTGATCCTCAGAAGATTGCAGCTGTAAAGAATTGGCCGAGGCCTACAACTCCAACAGAGATTCGCAGTCTCTTAGGCTTAGCTAGGTGTTACAGAAAGTTTGTGGAGGGATTCTCTACTCTTGCCTCTCCGTTGACTAAATTGACGCAGAAGGTAATTAAGTTCCAATGGTTAGATGCTTGTGAAAGGAGCTTCCAGGAGTTGAAAGCAAGATTGACTGCGGCACCGGTGTTGACCCTACCAGAGGATACAGATGGGTTTGTAGTATATTGTGATGCTTCGAGAATCGGACTTGGGTGTGTATTAATGCAACATGGCAAGGTGATAGCTTATGCTTCTAGGCAACTTAAAAATCATGAGAAGAACTATCCTACGCATGACTTAAAACTTGTGGCGGTGGTATTTGCATTGAAAATTTGGCATCATTATCATATGGGGTCTATGTGGATATATTCACGGACCATAAGAGCCTTCAATATATTTTCAAGCAGAAGGAATTGAATTTGAGGCAGAGAAGATGGCTTGAATTACTTAAGGATTACAACATCGATATTCTGTATCATCTGGGGAAGCATAACGTTATAGCATATGCTCTTAGCCGAAAATCTATGGATAGTTTGGCACACTTGGAGGCATATCAAAGGCCATTGGCCAAGGAAGTTCACCGATTGGCTAGTTTGGGAGTTCGTCTTGCGGACTCTAGTGAAGGAGGGGTGATTGTGCAAAATAGGGCTGAATCATCATTTGTTGTGGAAGTAAAGGAGAATCAATACAACGATCCATTGCTGGTGCAATTGAAAGAGGGGATTCATAAACATAAGACCATGGCCTTTTCTCTTGGCATGGATGATGGTACACTAAGGTACCAAGGGCAACTATGTGTTGAAAACGTGGATGGTCTCCGGGAAAGAATCATGACCGAAGCTCACACTTCTAGGTATTCCATGCACCCAAGTTCTACAAAAATATATCATGATCTTAAGGAAGTCTATTGGTGAAATGATATGAAGAGGAATGTAGCGAACTTTGTGGCGAGGTGTCCAAATTGCCAGCATGTGAAGGCCGAACACCAAAGGCCCGGTGGGTTGGCACAGAACATAGAAATTCCAATGTGGAAGTGGGAAATGATTAATATGGACTTTGTGGTAGACTACCTCGCACTCCTCGTAAGTTTGACTCGATTTGGGTGATTGTGGATCGACTCACGAAATCAGCACACTTCTTGCCGGTTAAAGCTACCGATACTGTGGAACAGTATGCATAGTCGTATATCAAAGAAATAGTCAGGTTGCATGGCACTCCAGTTTCTATCATTTCTGATCGGGGGGCATAGTTCACAGCTAATTTTTAGAAGAAATTTCAGCAAGGTTTGGGTACTTAGGTGTATCTTAGTACAGCCTTTCACCCGCAGACTGACGGGCAGGCAGAATGGACTATTCAGATGTTTGAGGATATATTGCGCGCTTATGTTCTAGACTTCAAAGGTAGCTGGGATGTTCATTTGTCACTCATAGAATTTGCCTACAACAATAGTTATCATGCTAGCATTGAGATGGCACTGTTTGAGGCTTTATATGGTAGAGATGTAGATCTCCCATTGGGTGGTTCGAGATTGGGGAAGCAGAGTTGATAGAGCCAGACCTCGTGCGTCAGGCTATGGAAAGATTTAAGATCAATAAGGAGCGGTTGAAAGAGTCTCCAGAAGTCCTATTCAGATGTTCGTCATAGGGATTTGGAGTTCAAAGAAGATGATTGGGTGTTCTTGAAGGTTTTCCCCATGAAGGGTGTAATGCCATTTGGTAAGAAAGGGAAATTGAGTCCGAGGTATATCGGACCGTACAGAATCATTCAGAGGATCGGTGATGTGGCGTGCAAGCTTGAGCTACCACCTGAGATGTCATTAGTACACCCAGTGTTTCACGTGTTTATGTTGAAGAAAGTGGTTGGAGACCCGACACTCATTGTTCTGGTTGAGACTATTGAGGTTAATAAGGAATTGACTTATGAAGAGATTCCAATTTCTATTATTGATCAGCAAGTCCGAAAGTTGTGTTTTATGAAAATGCTAAGAGTTACCTTCTATGAATTATGTATCATTTGTACAGTTGAAATTAAGGGTGTTCGTTTTCTGGTGATATATTGCTTATAAGGCCACGATTGGTGTTATTTTATGTTATATTGCGTTATCAGAATAAGTACAAGTTATTAGGATTGGTTTCTGGGACTCTTTGACAGGTGGATAGGCCTAGTTACAGGGGAGACTGCAAAATTTTTTGAAATTTAGGGAGTTAGCCAAAATTTGAAATTGTTGGTGTGTGTGAATTAATAGTTAAGTCACATTGAATGCTAATGACAGATTTTGACTCTCTTTCGAGGAGGAATGATCCTAAGCAGGGGAGAATGTAAGACCCCGTAAAAATTTTGCAAAGGAAATTAAAGTTTCGTGGTCCCAAACTAGGATTACGTGCTTGAGGATTGTAGAAATTCTTCGCATTGGGTTGAACAATGCGCTGGAGAGTAAAGGAAAACTTTCGGCAGAAAAAGATATTTCTGGGGCCCACTATGCGGCCGCAGAATCACTCTACGGACCGCATAATGGCTGCAGAGTGAATCAGAATTGGGGCAAGATTGGAGGAAGGTCTGCGGTACACTATGCGACCGCAGACCCGTTATGCGGTGCATTATGCGACCGCAGCAGACCGCATAACCACCAAAGACCCAACCAGACGACCCCAGTTTGGAGTGTCAACTATGCGACCAATATGCGGACCGCATATCCACTCTGCGATCACTATGCGATCATAGAATGTGTTTCGGAGCTTCATTTTTTTTTTTTTTTGTAACCTGACCCCATTTTGATAAATAGCCTTTGAGGTTCATTTTTAAGGGTTTCATCTGACATTTTTAGAGAGAAGTGAGAGTATCTTAGAGAGAGAAAGAGAAGACCTATCCATTTGTTCATCAATGCTTGCTCAAGGATTGAAGATTTCACAAGGATGTTGTTAGGGCTTCAAGAAGGTAAGAATTTCTTCCCCCAATTCTTCAATTTCGAGTTTGGGATAAAAAGATGGGTGATTGGGAGTATGATTCTTGGGTGTAAGAGTATTAATTATACATGCTTGTACTAATAAGGATTGTGGGAAGATTTTTGAGCTCAAATAAGTAAAGATTGGGTTATGGAATGAAGGAAATCTTGTTGAAGAACCTTGTAGCCAGATTTGCACACCTAGTATTTGATAAAATGCTCAAATGGGCTGAAACCATGAATATCTTCCTAATTTGTATTCAATTTTGTTATGTCTCAAAATAGATTGGGATTTCTAGGATTTTCAGAACGTTGTAATAATTTAAGGAAAGCTCAAATTGAGGTATGTTGGCTAAACTCATTTCTTAGAATTGAATCCCACGATACTCATGTAATTTATGTAAGTCCCGAGTTGTTCATTATAAAAGTGACTATTCCGAATAAGCTTGTGTTGAAAGATATATGTTCAATATGTATCCCAAATGCTTTTATCATGTTATGTTATCATTTGAGAATGTGTTCAAAGTATGGGTTGTGCATTAAAAATGTTTCGACTTCAAGCCAAGTTCAAACGAAGGCTATTATGCCAAATTTTGTGAAAAACCTCTATGTGCCTAAGACTCTTAATTGCTCACATGTGTACTAAAAACCTTGAATTGAAATGCCTTATTGTTGTTGATGATGATGATATTTGAAAGCGAAAAAGGTGAGCATGCAATACTAAATACGGCTGACGTGCCAAGAATGATTTTATAATTGTTGCCGCTAGTGCCAATGAAATGAAAAGAAAGTGAAAGAAGTATGAAACAAGATGATTGATATAAAAGTGATGTCTCGAATGAGACGGCCTAGCCGATCGGGTAGTGATTGGACGCCATGCCGCACACATGGTGGTGATTGTGCTGGAAATTATGATTGTGGTTGATGTCTCGAACGAGACGGCCTAACTGATCGGGTCGTGATCGGACTCCGTGCTAAAAGTACGGTGGTATTGGCATTGTGAATATTGGTATTGTGAGCGGTGGCATATTGGTACTAAAAATCTCCCGACTTAAGACATGGGAATTAATTTGAACACTGTCTTAATCCTAATTTAAGGTTTGATGTTGTTTGTGGCTTCCACTGATATTATGATTGTTCTTGCTTGTATTATCTATTATTCGATTGAGAGGGTGTTTTGTCATTCATACTAGTACTATCCATATGTACTAACATCTCTTTTGCCGGGGCGCTACATCTTCAATGGATGCAAGTGGTTCCACAGCAGGAGACATTGATCAGTAATAGCGGTACACCATCTTCCCAGCTGACTTGGTGAGCCCCACTTCATTTCGGGGTCATGTATCTTTTATTCCTTGTGTATTGTGTTTGAGGTATAGTCGGGGCCTTGTTGCCGGCATTATCATAGTACTCTTCTGTATCTATAGAGGCTCCATAAACGTAGTGTGGGTTGTATATCAGTGCTGGGAAAGTCAAACTTAGTGTGGGTTGTATATCAGTGCTAGGAAAGTCAAACTAGTTATGTTGTGTTTGAATTACTTGTTCCACTTTAGACCATGAAAATGTATGTAATTTGAGACTTTAAAATGAAGTAACTTATGGTAATGAATTGGTATTGTATACTTGGTCTCCTTATTGTATAACTAACAAAAATATGTATCCTCTGTATTCATAAATGAGTTTGGGTAGAAAGTATCTAACAGGCTTGCTTGACCGGGTTCACTCGATTAAGCGCCAGTCAAGCTCCTCGAGTTCGGGGCATGACACATCCACTAAAGGGCTGGTCATATCCGGCCACAAGGGCTCGGTAGTATATCACATTGTGTCTCTTTGTATCTAACTAATTAGTGGTTGCACAATAGGTATCGTACCCGGCCGTCTATTGCATGGCTCGGTAAAGTATAATAGATACATATACATATGAGTGCAATGCAGAGTCAATTTCATGATATATTAAATTTAAAATCAGGATACCAGCTGAGAACATTTTAGATTCTGTATGAAATGTTATCGACAAGAATGTACAAGAACAGGGGCAACGTCATCGGGAGGGACTCAGAAAAACCAAATCCTTACAATACAAGAATCCTTTAAAGGAAGAGAGAAAGAGAGACTTACACTAAATCATGTCAAGGCAGAAAATTGCCTTATATACCTTGTTGCAGAACTAGCTACGCTTCTATGATGGTTACTCTGCTTTTATCAAATCTCTAGAATCAATATAGTAACATAGTGGATGTTACAGTGATGCTTCAAAGCTTCTTCACGCTAAATCCTACTAGAATCACCATTTGATTAAGTCTAGTTTATCTTAGAAACTCTAAAGGAGATTTGACAGTGTTTTTAGGTGAGTTATAGTGGGTGATACTCCTAAAAATTAAAAGAGAATGAACCTCACTTCCTTTATATGCATGGACCAAGAATAGAAAATTCTGCCGCTCTACATATAAAATGGGTTGCCCCGCCCCAGTCACTGCTCCTGGTGGAATAGCTGGTGCAAGCCAAATGAAACGTGTAGATCCCCCTTTTTGGCCCCTCTGTCCCCATACAACCCCGTCAGAAGCCCCACTATCAATCTTGGACTTTATGCGTGGGGAAAGGTGTGGTGTATAACAATTATGCTCAAGATGTAAAACATAAATACAACTAAATCAACATAGCAATAATTCCACAAATGCACATCATGGCTAATTAGGAGATAATAATCCTACATATAATCTCTAGCATTAAAGAGTAAGCACACGTAGACATACAAAGGATTACACAAGTATCATAGAGAGCACACAATCAAATTAAGGTATAATAGAAGCATAAAGTCTAATCCGGTCATATTTCATTTATAACACCCGCATATATGCTTGTCACCTCACATATACATTGATTTACACACATCACAATTAGACGAATAAAGTTTAGTCCTAAGGGTTATTCCTTCACACAAGATTAGGCAAGATACTTACCTTGATAAGTCCAAATCAACCTTCTAGAATAGCCTTTCCCTTAGTAACCACCTCCGACTAGCTCGGATCTAGCCAAAAATAATTCAATAACGTCAAACAAAGCTATAAGAACTAATTCCAAATAATAAAGTTTCAATCTTTATTCAATACCCAAAAGGCCAGCAAAAGTCAACACGGGCCCACATGGTCAAAACCCAAGTCAAGGGATAGATCCCGACTACCCATAACGCCAAGAGTCCAAATATGTTTTAGATTCCAAAATCAAGTCCAAATCATAGCTCAAAAACCCAAATATCACTCTCTTAAGTTTTAGAAAAAAGCCCAAATTTCCTTCAAAATTCTATGTTTTGGGTGCTAATAATCAATATGATTCTTGAAACAACACCAAAAATTGTGTAGAAATTACATACCCCAAAGCCTTGTGTGAAAATCTCCAAGCAAAAATCGCATCTCCCAAGTCTAGGGTTCAAAATATGAGAGAATGAGCTAAAACTCCTGAAATGCCTCTTATAACCCAGTTGCAGGTGTCGCATTCGCAACCAGGGGTTCACAAATGGGATACTCACAAAAGTGATACTGGCCTCGCAAATGCAAACAAAACCCTGAGTAGCAGATATCGCAACTGCGATCAGGAACCTCGTAAATGCGACCAACTCTCGCAAATGCGAACCTCGCATTTCCGAGTGTTGATATCCAATTTTGACCCTCTTTGTTAAAATTAATTTTATTTATACTTAATAATTTACAATGAATATTTTAAAAATATTTTTAATCAATAATACTTATTTTACCAAATTAAATTAAGTATTAATAGTGTTGAAATTGATAATTTAGTATTATGTAATTACATATATATCATACTTACTATTTTAAGATTATTTAAATAACTTTTATATACATCACATAAGCTTTATAATTAATTAATTTCTAGCTAATTAGACTAATATATTAATAATTCGAAATTAGTATCATAATTTAGAAGATAAAGTATTTTACAAATAACTAATTACAATAATTAGTAGTATATTTGATAACTATAATTTTTACTATATTTTATTAAAAATAGTTAAATTTATTCAAATTAATTTTAAAGGGATTAAAAGGTTATAATTTCAATTCTTTAATTAAACATAAAATGGTTGTTATTTAAATTAATCTTAGCCCAATAACCAAGCCCAATCCGGAATTGACCCAGTCCAAACACCCCATTCCCTTCCAACTTGGCAATCAATGACTTCCTCTCGGAACCAATTAGATCATCCTACGTCACCCATCTCAATCACTCACACAACAAACACAACTGAACTAGGTCGTTTGTCCTTAGATCAACGGCCTACGATTTTGTTTCCTTTTTCTCTTTAATTTAAAAACACCCAGCAGATTTAATCATAGCCATTGGATCATAAGAATCCAACGGCCACCAAAAGCCATTACTAAAACTTTTAAACCCGGAATTATCAGGAACGTTGATCTAAAAGATCAACGGCCCAGATCTCTTCTCCTAACATTAACCCCTAGAGATGGCTACCCAAGTCACCAACTCTAAATCATTCTCACCACGACCCAACCGCCCCGTTTCCTTTTTCCTCCCTATTCTCTCAAACATACAACCACATCAATCCTCAAGACCTTACACAAATACGTATAAGGTCAACAAATCAAGCACGAAACCATATCCTCTGTCCCTGCTAGCCGCGATTCTCGCTCAAATCTTTCCTCTTTCGTGGTTATAATTCGAAATCCCAAATCAAAACCCTAGGTCTAAAACAATGACTTGTAACTTCATCCGCTTTGGCTATGTGCTTCAGATCGAAGCAGGCATGGAGATATTTGCTGGCTTCATCATTATTATTCGACGTCTGACCTCTGGACATTAGGGTTTCGACCGATAGTTTTTCATGCTTCAAAAGTCGATCTCTCATTTTCTTCATGCCCAGGTAATTTCTATGATATTTTTCCCTCTGTTTTTTCTGATTTTACTCGATTATGCTCACATCATCAACTCATCGTCATCTTCCACACACTATTTTGAATCTACTGGAACCCTAAGCATTGAAGGCGCTATAAATACGAGCCTTAATGGATCTCACCTAATAACAACTAACAATCTGAAAAAATTAATACACAATACAGTAATGTTTAGAATCCTTTCAATTGAGGCTGGGTTCTCACTCGATTTCTGGTTCCTCCCTCCCTCTCTAATTCTGAGTTTTTCAATATTTGAAGTTTGATTTTTGGTTTCCTAAATGGATAAACGAAGCCTTCTTTTGGTTTGCTGCTTAGAAAAAGGTCAGCACACATCGACCTTTCCTCTCTTTAATTATTAAAGTCCGGTTTCTCCTTGTTGATTATTCTGTTTATAGTGTGTTAAATTTGGTCATTATGATTTGATATTATATGTATGAATTTAGTGACCTCTAAAGAATCAGAAATTAATTCAATCGATCATCCTTGTAAACTTAATGAATGCTCTTCTAAGTTAAGTGAATTTATGTGCTGCTGAATTATTATAGATGACTAAGATTTCAAGATATTTTTGTTAAGGCTTTCATGTTTGCTCCACTGTTCTTGCCTTGAAACTCCTTGTTGATCTATATCATGTAGTTGAATCACTTGTTTTGATAAGACTAAGACTATGGTGATTATAGATACTTAAGGACAATTACAAAGTTGTCATTGTGATTAGAGTATGTCAATTCAATTTATCTTCTTTCTTCAAATGTTCTTATGATCCTATGACTTCCTAAAATACTGTTGAGAAGGTCTCTTGTTGATCTCTGTGGCGGTGTGATCATCTGTGAGTGATTTTAAAATGATTGAACTAAGTGCTAATGACTTTATAGAATTAGTCTTATCTGCTCTATTAATCCAGCTTTAACCATGCCCTTAATTGTTCTTAAGAGTTTATCTCTACTGGTTTGAACATTATCCATTGTTATGTCATATTGTGGAAACTAGAATTTCACTATGCTAGGGCTAATATACTTAACCTGCTCAATTGGATTAGTTGTCCTGTTATTAGAACCATCCCTGCCTAACATGAATGATCATTATCTTGAACTCCGGCATTTAAACTTTTGAGCTGATCCTATGTTACTTGAGACTCTGTCATGTCTTAGAATCGCGGAATCTTGTAAGAATACCTCATATAATGTGTTTGGATGCCCTTTTCTCAGAAATTCTGCACTCATCCTTGTTGAAATAGACCTCCTGCCTGCTTATGCTCTCACATCTGTTAGAACTGTGTTACTTCATAAAGAAGAGAGCTACATTTTGTTACTAACTACATAGCAATAGGGATATAAGTCAAATTGTGATTACTGAAGAGTTTAAGAAAACTCCTGAAATGTTGCATTATGTCTTTGTAAGTATCTTAGTTTCCAAAAAGTTTAGCATAAACTTTCAATCCAGAATCATTAGGAAGGTCCTTTAGTCTAATTCCATGCTTGTTACTTAGTCTTATTGTGATATGGTAGTATTAGTCAAAGTATAACCTGTAAATGTCACCTATTAGAAGTTCTGAATTCATCCTTGCTTTAACGGAAACCGCTGCTTCTATATCATGTCTGTGACTATGTCCCTAGGCTATTGAAATTTACCAAATTTATTTAAGTTCATTTACAAACTTAGAATAAACCCTTTCTAAGTGTTCATCTACCTTGTTTGAATGTGGAACCACATGTTTAACCCTTAACCAACCAAGATAGGATGAAGAATACTTTAAAGATCACTTGCCCATGCATCTGCCTCTCCTTGTTTTTCTTAAGAGTTTTGAAAATGAATTGTTAACTCTCATACTTAGAAAGAAGTGGAGAATCAATCTGTCTAAAGGCTTCTATTAAGTATGTATAATTAAGTACATGATTATAGGTAATGATCTTCCATAAACATGAGCTTTCTAATTGGATTATTAAGAGCAATACATTTGACACCTCTTATACTTATTAATTATGAGACCTTATATTCATGTGTTGTTGTTCTCTCACTGTTCCTTGGCATTTATAAGTGATCCTATTAGAGTGCACTTAAGCTTGGTAAGAGTATATGATAATGCTATATGTTTGTGTGCAAGTCATAGGATGTCTGTTGGTGCCTTGATGATCTGGATGTTATTAAAACTTATCTCTCATTATGTATAATCACCACTATCGTATTGGAGTTTACGATGAACACCTCATTAGCACTTAAACTTGTAGGAAAGAGTAAGTGTGAGTAATTAGGGGTATTTGAGAGTAGAATTTAGTTCTTGGTTGATCTACTCTCTTTGACACAAGCACTACCCTGAGCCTTGAGACCCTTGGGAACTTTGAAGGGACAGGGATCCATAGATTACCTTGGCCATGAATTGAATTCTATCCTTAAGCCTCTAGTCTATTGACATTTATTAATCTCTGTAGGTTTAATGTTCAATGGAGAACAAAGGTTTTCATTGTAAATTGCTTACTATATTTTAATTTATACTAATCTTACATCCTTAGTTACTATTGATTGTTATAATTTACTTTGGGCCCATACTAGTTTTTTATTCATGCGTAATTATGTACATTAAGTAGTATATCTAATGACCTTCTTTTCTTTTTTGAACATGTGTTACAATTGGGCCCGCCGAGTTCTCAAAAACATCAGGCCCAAGTCTTGTACCTGCACATTGGAGTTTGAAGTTGCTGTTGTCCGTTCTCGCTACCTGTTGGGCCTACTTTCCTTCAGGCCCGAACGAGAGTCCATCCTTCTTCTCTATTGCTTTATTAAGTTTACTATCCTTATTTTCCACATGTATATAACACTTATCATATTTGATTGAATGCTTTACTTTATATTTTTGAATCATGTAAATAATTTAGGCAAGCTCTAAAGACATAGGATTAAAAGAAGTGTTAGAATTAGTAGTAGATAGTTGTAATTCATTACTCATTTATACTATTCATCTTTTAATCTTTACTTAAAAAATTTATGAAGTCTTTTGAAACTAAAACAACTTTAGCAAAGGATAACAGTCTTCTCTTTTAAAAACCATAAATGGAATCTGAAAATTGGTCTTCTAAAATCGCGTTTTTTCTACAAAAACCAAACAATTGCTGCTGCCCAGCTAAAAGGCTTCTAAAGATTTATTCAATGCTAAAATATGATATTTAAAAACCAAAGGTATATCTTAGACATACTTCTTTATAACACTTTTACTTTATTAGAGTTATATAAATAGCCTCATTCATTTGAAGGCAAAAAATATTTTATAACTTAGTCAAATCTCATGAGTTTTTACAAACACAAACATTTGAAATATACTCTTTCAATCACATAAGAGATAAGTATTTTCCTAAAGGATTTTTTCATAAATCTATACCCTCTTTTCAAAATCACATGTACATTTTTCAAGTAATAAGCTCTAAACTAGATATACAACATGCCACACTCTAATACTAGTTAAGCAGAGTATAGACAACTAATCCTTTAAACCTAGTCTAAGTCCTATGGAGCTACCTTAGGTAGATTTTGAGGGGTGCCTAACACCTTTACCTTAGAAGAACAAGAACCCTTACCCAACATCTCACCGGTTAGCAGACTAATAGAGAAATAATCTTAGTAATTAAATAGGTACCCTAATATACCTTTAAATATTAGGTGGCGACTCTCTTTATCATCAACAGGGAAACCACTAATTGAATCTTGTTTTGACTCGTGCAAAATAGGGTGTAAACAGTGAGCAGAACATCGCAAATGCGATGAATGCACCACAACAACTTCCCAACTTCCAAAATTAACCCGAAAGCAATTCGAAACACGGTCGAGCCCCTAGGGCCCCACTCGAAACATCCAAACAAGTATATAAACCTCATACAAACTCTCTCGTAAGCTCAAATCATCAAAAATGATATCCACGACCAAGAATCAAGCACCAAAACTCATGTTGTATGCCTTCAAGTTCAAGAACTTTTAAAAATTTCCAACCAAGCATCTGATTCATAGCTAATCAACTCAAAATGCAATCAAAATTTGCACACAAGTTTCAAATAACAAATGAACCTATTCCAAGTTCAGGAAGAATAATTTGAATCTGATATCATCAGAGTCAACTCCCGGTCAAACTTGTGAACTCTCCAAACACTCAAATTGCCAACTTTTGCCAAATAGAGCCAAAACATCCTAAGAACCTCCAAATCTAAATTAGAACATACGCTTAAGTCCAAAATCACCATACAAATCTATTGGAATCATCAAATCACTAATCCGAGATCGTTTACAGAAAAGTCAAACCTTGGTCAACTCTTACAACTTAAGCATCCAGCAACGGAACTAAGTGTTTTAATTCACTTCAAAACTTTCCGGAACCAATCCAACCATCCCCACAAGTTAAAATATAAAAAAGAAGCATAACAGGAATATCAAATAGGAAAACGGGACTAAAATACACAAAACGACTGGTTGGGCCTTACATTCTCCCCCTTTTAAACAAACGTTCATCCTCGACTGGGTTTAAAATCATACCTAAAATGCCAAAAAGGTAAGGATACTTGCTTGCTTATCATGGTCACCTCCTCGGGTGGTTGACCTCTCCATTATGTCTTTACTAATGCAATCTCTTTAGACCTGAGCTTCCGAACTTGTCTGCCTAAAAATGGCCACCAGCTTTTCCTTATAAGCCACATTCTCATCCAGCTGCACTGTGCTGAAGTCCAAAACTTGTGACTTATCCTCATGATTTTTTCGAAGTATAGAGATATAGAAAACCAGATTAAATCCTGAAAGACTAGGAGACAAAGCAAGTCTATAAGCAACCTCGTTGACTCTCTCCAACACCTCAAAAGGACCAATAAACCTCGGGCTCAACTTGCCCTTCTTCCCAAACCTTATCACGCCCTTCATAGGTGAATTTCTAAAAATAACCTTCTCACCATCCATCAAAACCACATCAAGAACCTTCCTACTAGTATAACCCTTCTACCTGGACTGAGTCGTGTGAAGCCTCTCCTGTATCAACTTTACCTTCTCCAAAGCATCACGGACAAAGTCTGTGTCCAACAACCTAGCCTCCCCATGCTCAAACCAACCAACCTAAGAACAATACCACCCCCATATAAGGCCATATATGGAGCCATCTGGATATTAGACTGGTAGATGTTGTTGTAGGCAAACTCCGCTAATGGTAGAAATTGTTCCTACTGGCTTATGAAATAAATAGTGCATGCCCTCAACATATGCTCAAAGATTTGAATGGTCCGCTCCAACTGCCTATCTGTCTAAAGGTAAAAAGTACTCAACTCCACCTATTTGTCCAACTCACACTTAAAATCTCTCCAAAAGAGCAAAGTGAAATGAGTGTCGCAGTCTGAGATGATAGAGAAAGGTACACCATGCAAGCGAGCAATCTCTCTAATATAGATCTAAGCCAACCTCTCTGGAGTGTAGGAAGTCATAATCAGAATGAACTGCACTGACTTTTTCAACTGATTCACAATGACCTAAATGGAATCAAACTTCCTCAAAGTCTGTGGAAACGCTACCACAAAATTCATAATAATGCACTGCCACTTCCACTCCGATATATCAATCTTTTGAAGCAAACTACCCGGTTTCCGATGCTCATACTTGACCTGTTGACAATTCAAACACCTAAAAACATGCCCAACAATATCCTTCTTCATCCTCCTTCCACCAATAATGATGCTTCAAATCATGATACATCTTCGTAGAACCCGGGTGAATAAAATATCGTGAACTATAAGCCTCCTCAAGAATCAACTCTCTCAAGCCATTGACATTGGGAATACAAACTCGACCCTGAATTCGTAATACACCATCATCACCCATAGTCACGCACACACTTCAATATGGTATTAGAGTAGATAGAGGTCCGGGGTTTGAGTCTCACCATTACGCAATATTAAAAAGAATTTTCACGTGCTTGGCTCATAAAAAAAAAAATCAAGCTCGCACGTGAGGGGGGCGTGTTGAAAACATAATTAAGTAAATAAAAGTATGTTCTCTCTAACAACTTAAGCTATTAGATGAGATGGTCACACTGTAGTGGTCACCTCCTTAGGACCACCGTGTTGCACCGTGTCTTTAAGGATAAACAAATGGAGATCATCATACTAACGAGTCTTAATAGGCTCACACAAGGATGAATGTGGAACAACACAAGCAAGGACTCTTCTTGGCTCAGAAATATCCAATCTCAACAATCTATTGGCCAATGACTGAACATCCATAGCTAAAGGCCTCCCCACAGCTGGAAAGAATGCCAAATTCCTCAAGGCATCCAACCACCTCCGCTGCCTCAAATTCAAATCTTTCTACTTAAGCAGATATTGGAGACTCTGATGATCCATATATACCTCACAAGACATGCCATACAAATAGTTCCTCCAAATCTTGAGCACGTGCACAACAACTCCTAACTCCAAATCATGTACCAGATAATTCTTCTTATGGGGCTTCAACTGGCGCGAAGCATCATAATAGACCATATACGACCTCCATCCTCGTGTCACCTTGAACCTAAGGCTGTAGGTGAGTCCCTCCACGAATCTACGGACGCTCTCCCTCTCAGTATAAACTAGAAGAGCTGCATAACATGATAAATTTTTAAACCTCATAGCATACTGGGACACGATCATACCTCCTAGCATAAGTGCTCAAACTCACTACGTAACTCGTCCTTGTGAGTTTGTGGGATAAACTCTTCCAAGAATAGAATTGAGAATTGATGCCACGTTAGTGGTGTTGTGCCAACTGGCCTATTAAACTCATAAGTCTTCTACCATCTATGTGCCGGACCTGATAATTGAAAGGTGGTAAAGTTGACCCCATTCAACTCCACTAAACCCAAAGTGCACAAAATTCTATGACACTGATCCAAGAAGCCTTGTGCATCCTTAGTAGACCCTCCACTAAAATGGGGAGAATGAAGTCTCTAAAACCTCTCCATCCACTTCTGCTCCTCAGTAGAAGAGACTGGTCCTATCTTGTGCTAAACTACAATGACTGCCTATACCAATAGAATACTGGGGGTTTGGTAAACATGAGCTAGATGCTTTGGTGTACGTGAAGCAGGAGTCTGGGCTCCTTCTCTAGTCTGTGAAGTATCTGGTACAACTAGAATCAATCTTGCTCGAGTCAAACTATCAAACATGCTCATAATGTGAGCCAATGTCTTCTGAAGTTCAGGTGTAGCAATAGAACCCTCAGGTGCCTAAGCTGGTCCCACCTGCTCAACATGATCAGGTACCTGCTCCTCAGCTAGAGCTACTGGTGGCTCTACAACTGCTGCTTTAGCAGGACCTCTAGCTACAACGCGTGCCCTACCTCAACCTCTACCTCAGCCCCGGCCTCTCACGGCTCTAACAGGAGGCACTAGTGCCTGCTTAGCTGCTCTCGTAGAACGTGTCCTCGCCATCTATGAGATAATAGAAGGTAAAGGTTCAAACTTTGGAATAAAAAAATCTGCACGATAAAGAATTGAAAGAAAGTGAAGTTTCCTAACAATCCGGTAGCTTTTCGAAGATAAATACCAATTTTTTCGTAACGATCCACAATACTCTACTAAACATGCTCATTACTTGTAGAACCTATGAACCTAGGGCTCTGATACCAGCTTGTCACAACCGAAAATCCCAACCATAGCTTGTGATGACACCCAACCTCCAAGACTAGGTAAGACAACACTCAATAAAGAGTTCAAAGCAACAAAACAAGATATAATGTGTCTGAATAACATTAATAGAAAATTTAAGTTCCAACAATAGCTCATACAGTGATACATAATATCAAACTCCCAAAACCATGTAGTACAGTGTCACGAGCCCTAAAAACTGAATACAATAACATGTCTCAATATTTCATTGTTGTCTGAAAGTATAACAATAGTGTGAAAAGGGGGAAGGGGACTCCAAGGGTCTGTGACGGTCATGAAACACTACCTTGAATCCTCTCAATTAACAAACGTGCTCACTCCCAAGGTCCGCTACTACCAACATCCAGATCTGCACAAAAATATGTAAAAGTATAGTATGAGTTCGAGACAACATGTACTCAATAAGTATCAATATTAACCTTAGTGAGGAGGTTAGAATCTTGTGATACTCACTAATCAAAAAACTTGTGCAACATATATAATAACTCGAAACAAGAATATAAAAAAATTCAAAATCATCAACTCGGCAAATCAAGAGATATCAACTCAATACAAGTAAATCAATCTTGGCAATCGAATCATTAACAAATAACAGAGGCATAGAGTAGCATGTTAGAACTTAACATAGAAGCATATTAAAATGCATAACAAGGTATAAAGGATTCACTTGCATGACCAAGCTTCCACCATTACACTCCACTCATCATCACCCTTCTCCACATCAAAATCAATCAATATCAGTCAAATCACCATAATCCACGTGTACATCCTCAAGAGAGAAACATGAGAGGGAGACCCTAGGGGGATGGATCCATATCCACACGTTGCACAGCAAAAACCTCGTGCCATAACAGTAACAATATCAACATAACAACATGGTAAAGATCTCGTTCCATAATAATAATAATATCATCACAACCGCACGTCAAAGACCTCGTGCTTATAATAATATCATCATAATCACTCAATAAAAACCTTGTGCCACAACATCATCACACCACAATATATGCACGGAAGTGTTACACCCCACATATGAAGTTGAAATGTTTATGAGGCTTAGGTGCAACCAGCCAGATGGAAGCACGTTACCGGGTGAGGGGGCGACTGTATGTTACCAGATTGCGCCAGTATCCCACTGGGCGCAGCAACCGGTGAGGGGTGACCCGTTTTTGCATGCGTAGCAGCGAAATTTCCTATGCTTGGTATAATATAAAAGGGCAGTGTAGCTCTTTCTCTTTCATTCTAGAATCTATCACCAACATTAGTTCTTCCAAAATTCTCTCAACACCTCTTCAGAATTATCAAAATAGTCTAAGGCAGTCGAAGGTGAATCTAGCAGGATCTAGCGTGAAGGAGCTTGAAATCATCACTATAATATATATTATCTTGTTGTATTGATTCTGGAGATTCGTTGGAGGCAGAGTGACATAGCTAATTCTGCAACAAGGTATGTAAGGCAACTTTCTTTCTTGGCACGATTTGATGTAAGTCTCTCTTTGTCTCTTCCTCTAAAGGATTCCTATATTGCAAGGATTTGGTTGTTCTAAGTCCCATTCGATGACATTGTCTTTATTCTTGTACTTTCTTGCCAATAGCATCACGTTCAAAGTCTAAAATATTCCTAGTTGGTATCTTGAGGTCGGAACGTATGATCCGTTCTGAGTTTAAACTTAATATCTCTTGAAATTGATCCTACATTGCACTTATATGTATATGTATCTAGTCTACTTTACCGAGTCACGCTATAGAAGGCCGGGTATGGCATCTATTGTGCAACTACTGATCAGTTGGGAATGAAGAGACACACTATGATATACTACCGAGCCGTAGTGTGGCCGGGTACTACCGAGCCCTCTATGAGGCCAGGTACGAAGTGATATGCTATAAAACACCATCGATCCCTCATGTGGCTAGGTGCGACCGAGATCTCTTGAGACCGGGTACAATCGGGACCTCCTGAGGCTAGGTACCATGTAATAAAAAGAATAAACTTTACCGAGTCCTCTGCGAAGCTGGGTACGATTTGAAGTAATATGCCCCAACGAAGGGCTAAATAATTTTTTATTTTATTCAATGCGTGGTTCCATGAGTGACTTAACCCTTCATAAAGATTGCATATTTTTAAGTTTATCGTTTCTACAGATTATTCCCCCCCCCCCCCGGTGGCTTGTCTTCGGTATTCAGGTTGGAAGCAAGTACTCATATCTCCTATGTTATGTCACCGATTTTTACATGCTTTCTTAGTCTTACATACTCAGTATATTTTTCATACTGACATCCTTTCTTTTGGGCGCTATGTTCATACCTATAGGTATAGATAGGCCCGGTGATGCCCCTTCCCAGTAGGTACACGTTTCAGCTGTTGGTTGTCGCTCTTCACTTCTCCGGAGTAGCTGTTCAAAAGTCGATAGGTACTGTAGCATGTGTTATAATCATTTTTGGTATGGTGGGACCCTGTTCTGACCAAGTCGTGTGTATGTGTGTGTGTGTCTATATATATGTATTTTTTTTTCTTTTGTTACTCTTAGAGGCTTGCAGCCTAGAGTTCAGTTGCATGTAAAAGGGTGGATTATGACCTAGTTGGGTACAGTTATGAATAGGTACAAATGCCAATGTTTCTGTTGCAAGTCAGGTGTACGTATTTAAATTCCCATTATTACTACTTGGAGGCCTCATTGACCCAACTTTCAGGATAAGAAAGGTGTAAGCATGGATGTCGGTTCGCACGTGCCTTTGGGCGTCGTGTTCCTGTCGCACCTCCCAAGGTTAGAGTGTGACAGGAAGAGACCTCATGCCAACACCAACACCAAACCAACAAAATCATAACAATCCAAGATAACAATTTATAATCAAGGAGACATATGCTCACAATTCATCAATAAGGTACACAAGGACATGATAATAATAAAGTGTGGATGTATGCTCAAGATGTAAATATAACTACGGCTAAATCAACATAGCAATAATTTCACAAATTCCCATCTTGGCTAATTAGGGGATAATAATCCTAAACATGATCTTTAGCATGTAAGAATTAGCCCCACATAGTCAAACAAAGGATTACATATGTATCATAGAGAGCACACAATTAAATTAAGTCATTATAATAGCCTAAAGTCTAATCTGGTCGTATTTCATACATAGCACCCGCATATATGCTCGTCACCTCATATATACGTTATTTTACACACATTATAATTAGACAAATAAAGTTTAATCCTAAGGGTTATTCCCTTACATGTCAAACAAAGCTATAGGAACTAATTTCAAATAATAAAGCTTCAATCTTTATTCAATTTTTAAAAAGTCAACAAAAATAAACCCAGAATTAGATGGTCAAAACCCGAGTTAATGGATAGATCTCGACTACCTACAATCTCACGAGTTCATATATATGTTTAGATTCCAAAACCATATCCAAATCATAGCTCAAAATTTCAAATTTTATTCTCTTAAGTTTTAGGGAAAACTCCCAAATTTCCTTCAAAATTTCATGTTTTAGGTGTTAATAATCCATGTAGATTCTTGAAATAATACCAAAAATATGTTGAAATCGCTTACCCAAAATCCTTGTAAATCTCTAAGCCAAAATCGCCTCTCCCAAGTCTTGGGTTCAAAATATGAGAGAATGAGCAAAAAAAAATCCTAAAATGCCCTTTAAAACCCAATTGCAGTTGTCACTTATGCGACCAAGGGTTCGTAAATGCGACTGAGCCCCCGAGCAGCAGACGTCACCGATGCAACCAGGAACCTCGCTAATGGGAACTTCAATGGCAAAGATGACAGCGCAAATGTGACACCAACTGCAATTACAATACCTTAATTTTAATTTGTAACTTAAATAAATACTAATTACATAAGATCATTAATAGCAAAATTGATAGAATTAATATAAGCCTAAACCTTGCTATAGAAAAATAATATCAATACATGATAAATCCCCCATAACTAGTAAATACAGAGTCATGAGCTCTATAACGGCAATTACAAGTTTGAAAGCTAAATAGCAATATTGTCTGAAATAAAGACAACGATACAATATAAAAAGAGATGCCAAGATGCGAGCGGGAATGCAGCTCTACTTCGTCTCCCGATGATCAAGTCAGTAGCAAACTCCGCTATCGTGACTGGGTCCGATACCTGGATCTGCAAAATCAAGTGCAGAGTGTAGCATAAGTACAAACGACCCCATGTACTCAGCAAGTATCATAACTTACCTCGGCGAGGTAAAAGCAGCAAGAATTATAAATCATACTCGCTATAACCTGTACAGTTCATAAATTCAACAAGTACAAAGTAATAACATGATCAAGTCATAAGCACAGAAAGAACAATCCTGATGTACACAGTTTATCAAGTATTCTGCAAAGCCAACAATCCAGCATATAAAGATGATATGCAAGTAAATCAGGTAAATAATCACTGCTTCTGCAAGTAAAGAAGAAATGTAATAACAAACAACACTGGCTAGATTTTCCTCGGAATTTCCAATACAATACCAAACCACTGATCAATTTTTCTTAATCCGCGTGTACATCACTAAGAGAGAAACATGATAGGGTGACCCTCGAGTATGGATCCATATCCACAAGCTGCACAGATAACTCACGTGCTCCACGGACAACTCACATGCTGAACGAACAACTCACGTGCTAATAATCTCAACCGTACGGATAACTCACGTGCTGCACGGACAACTCACATGCTAATTACATCAATATCTGGATACACACAGACAACTCGCGCTGCACGGACAACTCACGTGCCAATAATACCAATCGCACGGATAACTCATGTACCAAAAATCACAATCCGCTCAAGCTGGTCACAGGCTACCAGTCCAGATCATATCACATAGAAAGCAGATATACAAGAATACATGCACATGATCAACGAATATGAAGTTTCATACTCCTGAACTGGTATAAATAACATGATATGGTGTATGCATGTCAAATGTGTGCTATCACAGTTCAATCAGACAATTTCATCACGACTAGCAGTTTATCAGTTTCAATCAGGAGAATAACCTTAACATAACCTCAAATATGATACAAATAACTCAAAGTAGGGGTACAAGTAGGAGAAACCTCACAGTATGAGGTTTAATAATCAAATCAATGCATATCATAGCCTAAGCACTACCCCCGAGCATGAACGTATCCCGATACATGCATATGGGCTCAACCCCACAATATGCGCCACTCATAGAACGTAACTATCACAAATAACTCAGGCAACTAGTGCCTCAACCAAGTTTAGGTAAGATACTTTCCTCAAACAAGCCAAATTACTCCTCTAACAACCCCTTCCCGCGTATATCAACTTCCGGACGGTCCAAATCTAGCCAAATTAACGTAATATAATCAATAAAAAGGAATTGATTCCAAATAATAAAGCTAAAATCTTAACTCAAATTAAATGTCAACCCAAAAAGTCAACTCCGAGCTCGTACCTCGGAACCCGACCAAACTCACAAATTTCGAACACTCATTTGAATACAAGTCCAACCATACAAAAACCATCCAATTCCAACCACAAATCGACCCTTAAATCATCAAATCTCACTCTCCAATGACATAGTTCAAAAACCCCAAATCCCACCTTGAATTCTCAACAAATATAGGTGTAATAATCAATGGGTAATCAATATCTATCATCAAAAGTGATTAAAATTTACTTACCACTTCAATTAGGATGAAAAACACTCCAAAAAGCCTTAGACCGAGCTCCAAAACTCCCAAAATGAGAAAAACACTCAAACTCTCGAATATATGAAGTCTGCCAGCAAAACCGCATTTGCGGTCTAATTAGTCACACCTGCGACGCCACATTTGCTGTCAAATTCTCGCTTCTGCGATAACCACTTAAGTCCCGACCTACTGCTTCTGCAGTCATCAACTCGCACCTGCACAACTGCTCCTGCGGAAATCCTTCCCCATCTGCGATCCTTGTTCCTTCAACCAATCTTCGCTTCTACGGAACAAATTGTGCATCTACGCTCGCGCACCTGCGCCCAGTTGTCCGCTTCTGCGAACTCCTTAGCCAGCCCTCCCTTCGCTTCTATGATCAACACGTCGCGCCTGCGGCTTTGCATCTGTGACCAAGCCCTCCGCTGGTGCAAAAACACCAAAACCTACAAATCCTTCAAAAATTCCTCAAGTCCAAATATGATCCGCAACTCATCCGGAATACACCCGAGGCTCCCCGGACCCCAACCAAATATACCAACAAGTCCTAAAACGCAATACAAACTTGCTCGAAGCCTCAAATTACATCAAACAACACGAAAACCAAAAATCGCATTCCAATTCAAGCCTAATGAAAATAATGAACTTTCACTTCAAAAACTCATGCCGTATCACATCGAACCAACCCAGAATGATCTCAAATTTTGCACACAAGTTCCAAATGACACAGCGGTTATTCCAACTCTCGGAACCAAAATTTGAATCTGAGATCAACAAAGTACACTCTCAGTCAAACCTGTCAACCTTCGAAACCTTCAACTTTCCAACTTTCGCCAAAAAGTGACAAATCAACCTACGGACCTTCAAATTTGAATTTGGAGATACACGCGCCTAAGTCTAAAATCACCATACGAAGCTCTAGGAATCATCAAAATACCATTTCGGAGTCGTCTATATAAAAGTCAAACTCCGGTCAACTCTTTCAACTTAAGCTTTCAACCTTGGGACTAAGTGTCCCAATTCACTCCGAAATTTCACCGCAACCAAACCAACCACCCCGGCAAGTCACGTAATCACGGATACATATATGTAAAGTATCAAACAGAAGAAACAAAGCTAAAAATACTCAAAACGACCAACAGGGTCGTTTCAATTATTTATCATTTTCAATAACTTAATATTTATATTGTGAATAAAAATATGTTTTGCATGTCATTTATGTTTTTTAAAAATCACTCTCATTAATATAGGGTACACGCGTAGTGTGCGATTCTGAAACTAGTGCACTTTATTTTATGAGTGACCTATTACCTTTTGTACTTATTTGAAAAGATATTAAGATCACTTTAAGCTACCACGTGGCGAAACTAGTGAGCTTACCTCCTGTTAGGTGCGTGAAGAGCAGTAAAAAATGTTAATAGCTCACCTCCAGTTAGGCACTGAATCTAAAGCTAGCAATAACGGCCGGTCCAATCCAGCCTAGGCCAACCCACGCAAGCTTTGACATGGGTGGAGCCGGCCCCGCCGACCATTTCGATGAGTCTCAAAATGATCAGTCCAGCTTAATCTTATGTGGTTCGCGGGTCCCTATGGGTCGGGCCATTATTTTTTATATTTTTTATTAAATTCTAACTTACAAATGCAAAAAGAAAATAAATATTTACCGGTCAATGGACAGAGATCTTCTGCAAAACTTAATAAATTTAGACACTATTTCAATAGATTATAATAAAACAAAAGGGAGGACAATATTCCATTCATTAAGTCAAAAATCAAAATAAACTACTTAAAAAACTTCCATGGCACTTAAGATATCTTCAACACTAACACATCATCTTCATCAAGCTTATTTGAATCCGCTTGTAATGAGGTTGTCTTAAAATCTTTATTTTCATCTACATCGATAAATCATATGCAATGTTAATTAATTAAACATTAAGAAATAATTAAATTTTAAGAACTAATAATATTTAAATTCACATAAAAAATATTATCAATTTGAGTTGAAGAAAAACTGTGCAACCAATTTCGAGCATTTACAAGTTTTTGAATATTTTCATGATGGATGTAATTTTTATACCTAGTGAGAACACGCTCACTAATGTTGAATACTGATTTCGATGGTACAGTAATAATAAAAATACTAAGTATATTACGTATCATCACTGAAAGTCCAGGATATTTTACAAAATGATCCTTTTAATATATGAAAACATCCATCTTTTAAAACTTCTCAAGATCAAGCTTTAATTCCTCTAAGTAAACTCATCTATTTAGAACTAAACTTGGATAACACAATAGCTACAGAGGAGAGACCAAAGTGAAAGCAAGAAAAAACGACCCTTCCTTTTTAAAGTTAGACAATTTAGGATTTTATTTTTTACTTATTTCACAATTTTATTTAACATAACTTTATATTTTAAATTTAAATTGTAAGAGTTTGCAGTTGGGGATTTGTAATATGATAAGCTTAGTAGATTTTGAGTGGTGGAGCCACACTTCTTGTTACTTTTAATTTCGTATTTTTTTTAATTTTTATATTTTTATTTAATTTTTTTTTTTTGGGCCCACGGACTGATATAGCCTAGCCTCGTCCATACTTCATCGGCTATGAGCTTACTTGACCGGGCTAAAAAGGTCACATTCTTAGATGAACTCCAAAAGTCTAAGCTCAAACACTATTAAAATCATGGGCCGAGCTGGGCCAGACCAGCAGGCGAAGCTCAGATAAATGGTTCTACTGAATCTACTAAATTTTACGTTTGATGCTTTATGTATTTAGATGGTATTGGAATTACACTGGACTTTGGATTCCCAAAACTTGGTTGTGAATTGAGGTTAAAAGAATTGTTTTTATCGATAAATCTCTTTGAAACGATCATTTGACGTAGGCTTTGTCCAAGGTGTCAAACCTTACCATGAGTTGTTATTCTTGTTCACTTGTTTGTGTTCGAATAGGTAAGGGTTCTGGCTTCTTTCTTCCCCAACCTAATTAGGACAAGAAAATATACTTTTAGGAATAACATATTTGGCCAATTTTCTTCAAGGTCATAAGTTTTTCTTTTTATATTTTTTTTAAAGTTAAGGTATTTGACCAAGTTTTTACGAGGGAAAAAAAATAATTTTGAGTAGAAGCATAAATTTTTTTTGAAATGCGAAAAAAATTAGCTTCTCCCCAAAAGCAAAGCAAAATATGTTTTAAATCTCTCGGAAAATATCCTTAATAAGAAATCATAATATTTAGTTATTTAAATGCAATTCTCCTAATATATAAGTATTTTTTTTAATTTTTAAGATAATTTTTCTTAATATATGGTGAATTTTGAGGAGAATAATTTCATACTTGTTAAATGATATTTTGTTATATTTAAACCATTGAAAGACTAAAGTACCTTTATATTTATTTTCATATTTTACTTAATAAAAATTAACAAATTAATTATAGTCTTTTATAATAAATATTTGAATTTTTTTTTATCTACCTCTATAATATTAATTATAAAGTAAATCGTTTCATGTTCATATTCATAATTTGACTCTTAAAATGCACTTTTTGAAAAGCTTAGCCAAACACAAATTACTACTCAAATCTATTTTTTAAATGATTAGCAAACATAAACTGCTTTTCTCCAAAAGTACTTTTCCGAATAATAATTTTTTAAAAATACTTTTCAAAGTAAGTTGATTTTAGAAGTTTGACTTTTAATTGACGACTAAAGTAGAATAGGTTGACAGCTAGCATAAGTTTTACGGTTTGGCATTGTTTGGTTTTGGTGGTGGTTTTATTGTCTGAAGTAGTGGTGGCAAAATGGATAAAAGAAAAACTGTTATCCACCAATATTGTCCATTAAAAAATGGGTTGGATAATAAACTATTTAAAAACGGGTTGAATATGAATAAGAACCATATTATCCATTTAGAAAATAGATAACCAATGGATAACTAATGGGTTTAAGTTTTACATTTGTAAAGCCTTAAATTGGGATTCCTCAAGTTTGGGAGACTAGTAATTCTCCCAAAAATAATCATATTCAATAAGCCATGGATAATATGGATATCCATATTATCCGTCGGTTAACCCATTTTTATTCGTATGAAATATGAATCAAATTGAATAATTTATCCGTTTTTGTATTACCCATTTTCGACCCGTCCCATATCCGACCAGATCCAATCTGTCCGTTTGCCACCCCTAATTTGAAGGCAGGGATATTGAAGTCTCGTCCTCCAACAAGTTGAGATTATATGTTTTTAGGCATTCATGGGGGAGATATTTGAAATCTCGCCCTACAACAAGTGGAGATTTTAATTTCTTCTGTTTAATTTGATCTACTTCGGTCAAGTCGATTTCTTTCTAGACTTCGGTCCTTCTTATATATTGTTTAGAGTTTTAACACATTTATAAAACATTTATTACTACTGGTATTAATCATAATAATATTTGACTAAAATATCTTAGCTTTTCCATAACGGAGTAATTAATTACTATATGCCTTCTTGGAGTGGTACGGTCAAAATGGAAAAAAATATTAGTAGTTTTTAAAAGGGACAAATATCTAGAGCCAAATTAAAATTCTGTCTCTCCTAGTACGTACAATGACCATTTGTACTCACAATTCATTACTACCTTCATTTCATATTCTCCAGCCTTTAAGGTTCTTGCATATTCTTAACAAAGACTAATAACCCTATAAATCATAAAGGTATTATCTAAATTATTATTTTTTGTTAAATATCTTACTTAATTGACACTCTACTGATTTAAACAGTATAGTAGATTAGAAAAAGAATAATAAATGACTTATCACTTCTCTAAGGAGAGAAACAAATAGTCCATCCGCTCAATTTGTTTGAACTTTTTTAGAGTATGAAGGTCAAATTGACTAATTTTCAGTGTGAATTCGAACATAGATTCTTTAAGAAGTTTGAAATAGTATTTACATATTTAAAAACCACACAAGAAAGTACTATGAATCATAATAGTTAACCATTCAAAATATTTAAAAATATTTGCGAAAAGTATCGTTAAAAAAGGTCTTATTTGACTTCCAGTACTGTAATGTTCATTCTTTTTGAAACGGAGGGAATACAATATCAAAATGTCAAATATTTGAGATCGAAGGAGAATGAGAAAGGAAAAAGATAATGTCTCACGGATAGTGGAGCATGAGTGATCAAGCTTCTCCCCGCACAGGGTCCCCATACAGGCAAACCCCCGACGATATTCGGAATCTATAATCATTACGTCGAGGGTAGATAAAGACACTCCTCTTAATTACACCACCAATTCAATTTGAGATGCCAATGGCGTTCACACTTCGCATGATGTGGAGCTATCGAGCAAGCCTTAGCATAGCATTTCGCCGTCAACATCATACACTGAGTGTGTCAATAATTTGAAAAAAGAGGAGCGAGTAGCGACATATATGCCTGTTTTGGCTATTTCTACAAATAGTATGTGGGCATAGTTTAATATGCACGCCTTGGCCTTGCCACTTTGGCACGCTTGTCAGTTGCGAGGTTGGCTTTTGTTAGCACGACCTTACTTACATGCCTATAAAGCTTATTATATACCTGCTAGGCTGCTACTTCTACTTCTATTTACATTTCCCCTTCTCTTTATTTCTTAATTCTACCTGCCGTAACTGATAGTGGTAATTCCATTCTCCACGCCAGTAGTTAAATGGTGTGGGTCCGCGGATGAAATTACAATTCAGTGAATATGGTAATGTTAAGCTATTTAAACCATTGAATAACAAAAACTAAACTAAATCTAGGGGTTGAGGGTTTAGAAACGTTGCACCCTTTTCTTGTAATGAAAATGTCCAAATTTGTCCTTGTACTATTTCATATAGTTTAATTTTGTCTTCCATTAGACTTTTGGTTCATTTATATCCCTCTTCTTTAGCAAATTATCTTACTATTAATAGAGGTCTAGCATGAAATGAATAGACAACTCCTAGTATCCAAATTCTTCGCCAAGAAAATGCCGAATTTAACAATCAACTTTTGACTATGATTTTAAATTACTCTCATATTAATGCACCATTAGGGGGTGAAGGATAAAAACGAGTATTTTCCCTACTGGAAGAGGTTTATAAAATTAGGTCATAAGTCTAATAGATGACAATGTTGATAAATTTCGAACTGTATAAGATCAAACATGTCCATTTTTCCTATCTTATATGTATAATAATCTTAAACTTCAGTGAGTGTAATGGAGGTTACATGAAGCAAATTACAAAATGTGTGTCCAAAATTTACTTGCATATTGTGCAAAATAACTGTCAAATATTCTTAAAAATTACTCCATCATTTCTAAAGAGTGGACTTCTTTATTCACAATTGAGACGGTTGATGAATGTTTAATAATGTCAGCAGTAAAGTGGGAATTATGCCCGCAGTTTCCAGTGAGCACAAGTAGAACAGCTAATGAGAGATTCTGTGAGCTTTAACATGTGTTTCATAATTTCTATAGACTTCTAAGGTTTCATTAATTAGATAGAATAAACGATTTCCTATGCTTGGAAGAGAGTCCTTAATGGTTTTTGTTGGTGGGTGAGACCTTTTGCTACCTTGTGGAGCCAACACCAAACCCTCACTTTGGACACTTTTGAGACATGCCAAACAAAAACGTTAACAACTTACAATAATAATTACACTCATTGAGAGAGAGGAGGAACCGGAGAAAGGAGAATTGGAAGGAAGAGAAGAAGAGAAGATTAATACATACACTCATTGACAGTGACCATAACGCTAAACATTAACAACTTACAATAATAATTACACCTAAATAGTTAGTGAGTTATGGCCGACTATATAGATCCTCACTATCATGTCACTCCATAAGCCCGTCTCAATCAATATTATAGAATAAATAATTGTTCTAGCACTAGAAGTTTTTAATATTTTTTCTGATATATCGCTAAAATTTTTTTAGCATTTGTTATACATAAAATTAACTTACTAGCATGACTAAAACTTAGTTCTAACTAATTGGCATATCCCAACTAAAACTAGCATGACAAAAATAGACTCATTGCACCCCGACATTTTATTTTGGAAAAAAAAAAACATCAATATTGATGTAAGCTAAAATTGCAAACAGTTAGGCCGCAACTTCAATTTGGAAGGATGATATTATAGTATTTGCAAAAGATGAATATCCTTCTCTCTTTTTGTACAACTAATTTGTGTTTTGAGTTGGGAGTTTTGTCAGTTGGGGACCTCAATTGGTTATGCTCTTCACACTTGACAGTACTGAATAAGTAGCCAGTCTATCTCTTATGGTCATAATTCAGCCACAATCGTTTTATCATCCTTCCCTTTTTTCTTCCTACAATATCTTTTCATTAGTATTTGACTGCCATTTTGTTTCTCCCTCACAATACAAAAACTTATCCCCCTTTTGTGTCCACAATGGCCAGAATTAGACTACTCTTACTCCTCCATTACTTGCTCTTCATCTTACTTTCTTCATCTGCACTTTTGCAAGGTCGTCACATTCACTAGTAATTGCATACATTTTTTTTCTCATTCGAACACTTAGATATATATATATATATATATATATATATATATATATATATAGATAAACCCCTGAATTTGCCATTAATATGTTTTCATTTCAATTGCCGCAGGGTCAAGAATTCAAACCATAATTCCTCATTCTCAAAGTGCCTATCAAAGTTTTCATTATGAGGTAGCAAAAAGACATTCTCTTTTTTTTGCCTTTCCTTCTTTTTTTTTTTGCTTCTTTTTTTCTTCTATTGTGAATTGAATTGTACTTTTGGTGCAAAAGGGTGCTGGTGCAAAAAGATGGGTGAAAAAGAATTCAAGAAGGTTGATGATAGGATCAGTGGCACCAACGTGCACTTACAATGAATGCAGAGGATGCAAGTACAAGTGTAGAGCAGAGCAAGTCCCAGTGGAAGGGAATGACCCAATGAATAGCCCTTATCATTACAAGTGTGTTTGTCACCGCTAATTCTGTTTTGTCAGTGAGATAGAGCCAGCAGCCTTCCAAAAAGAAAGGGTACTTTGAAATTTTCATCAATTACCATTTCTGGTCTTGTGAGAGTTTCAATGTTCTTTTTGAGGTTGGGTTGCTTGAATTTTGGTTTATATTGAGTCTTTTGTCTACTATAGTGTAATTCTGGCTTCAAGCTGTTGGATGAATGTGATATTGTATCAAAGTTTTTATTTTGAATTATGCCTTTTTCTTCAAATGGAAAGAGATTTTTGCATGTTCGTTTTTCCACTTCTATATTTGTATATATGTATTTGTTACTGCGCCAGTTGCAGAATGCAGAGATACCTTTGGGCTCAGAAAGGCTGAAGTAAATGATATACAAGCGCAGTATAAAAATGAGTTGCACTAGTATCAAAATATCTTCAAAGTAATGAGCAAAGTATATTTGATATGTCTCTCCTTTCCTTTCATTTTTCTGCAAGTGTTCCATATTTATTTAAAAATGGGGAAGAGGCCTATCTAATTGAGTCAAACTGTCGGAAGATCTTGTATACAACAACTATGCCTCATTCTTAGACTTTATATTGTGAAAATTTAACATCAATTGATTAATTTTATGCTGGTTGTCAGCCTACTGCAATTCTCCTTCTTTATTAGAACTTGAGACCGACAATATGAGCAAAACTCATACCGGCGGCAAAGTCTTGTTTGAGTATTTTAAATTTTGGACATTGGAGAAAAGAAACAAGCAAGTAGAAGCTAACAAAACTATTGCATAAACCTTAAAAATAGCACGAGTGTCATGTACCAAGGGGTTTTGGGGGAAGGGGGGGAAAAAGGTGGGGAAGGGGAACCTTGGAAGGGTTTAGAAGAAGCAAGAAAAGAAAGAACTGCAAGTGGCACATGGAAGTGGTCCCAAAATTCGAATCTGGTTTCGAATAGGTCACATGGGGCAATATTTGTAAACATTTGTTCATAGCAGAAGATATCTATAAGCAAATGTAGGACCTTGCCCCCAAATTAAAACCCTATTTTCATTCGTTTCTTTTGATTTCCTAGCGTAAAGAAAGTGACTTGTGCGCCCAATTGTGAATTGTCACGGCCGATGGGAGAAAAAAAGGATATGCTCAGCTCATTTCCAAGAACTCTAGTAGCTACGAGAGGACAATATAGCAAGAAAAGCCAATTTGGTACAGTCATAATGCATTTTGCATGCACCACATGACTAAGAGATGTGGTGCATCGGATATATATTTCTTCATCCTTATTCATTGGTCTCTGATACGAGATATGAAAATAGAATTTTTTGATAAAGAACGCTTTACCTCTTTAGTAAATCTATTTTACATGAATCCAAGTTAATTGAATTAGTGAATTTCGGATACAAGATATCTAAAGCAAAAAAAATAGAAAAAAGTCATTTTGCATGGCATGACTTTGGGTGCAGCGGAACATGGCCAACTTTCAAAGTCATGATGTGTCTTTCAAATCGTGTCAATACAAAAAGACATTTCTAGATTCCTTCTCATTCCTCAAACTTTTTATGTAGTATGGTCAAGCCTAGGTATGCAAAACTCACCATTTGAATGATACTTCATATCATCTCCTCTTACTGCTGCTGCCTGCCAAGATGGGCTGCATCTAAAATTCACATTTTGAAACTGTTATAGAAAAAGGACAAGTGTGTCTCTCGATTACGAGAAGCATTTACCAAAAATGTAAACAAGCTTACTGCTTAATAGTGTAAAATAATTGTTGAATTAGACTCAAATTTTTATCGTTCTTATTACCTTGCTCAGTAAGTCATATAGCATGTATATAAGTTAGTAACATTAGGGAGTGAGTTAGTGGTTCATGAGGTGGGAATAATTCAGGAAAGATTCGATTTAAATTTCAACAGATACAAAAAGGGTTAGTATTTAATCAAGAAACAAGTTAGTAATGCGAAGATTATTTCTCGTAGAATATTTCGTTTGATATATTAAAAACTAATATATAGCTTAAAATATGTTTTATTTTCTAAACAAAATAAAGTTTCTTAATTTTGAGGGTTAGTTTGGTCATTTATTGCTTTAATTTATGTATTAATAATATTTGCATAAAATAATACATATATTTCCACATAAGTTATGTTGGTATTATTTATTAGAAAAATAAAAATAGCTACCAAACATTGTATAAATTAATATTAGTTTCTATGCGGAGATTAAATCTAAATAAACTCCAACAAAATAATACCTTTTAATTGATTTATTTTCATCAACCTAAACCTTGGTAGAAAATTATTTGATAGTGCTGAGACTTTAAAGGAACAGGCGTCTAGTGAAATAGTCAAAGTACAGACAAATTGGCTCTGAACAGTGAACACTATTATTATAAAACAAAAATAACATTTAATCATGAACGGCTCGAAAGGGTAGCCAAAAATTCACGTGAATAGTTGCACCAATGATTGCCAAAATAGTGGAATTCTTTTGCTTATATGTGAAACAGAAGTGACCCAAGACCTGAAGACCCTCGTCTCCTTAATTTGGGTGTGGGACATTGGATTTGGCCACGAGATCATTATCATAAAACTTATCATTGCTTTATATATGTTCCTCCAAGATCTAGCAATATGGCACGTTGTTTCCCACAGTAACGAAATACGAAGAATGAAAAAAAAGCTTTAATTGATCCAAATGAGATAAAATTCATATTTTTTTTTATTGGTCAAACTGCGTAAAGGAGTATTCATCCATTCGCCTAGCGCTAGGACTGTTTATTCATGGTACAGCTGAATTTATATAAAGTAGTTTATAGATAAACGAATCGATTTGACCTAAAAATAAAAGTAAGTGAGAACAAAAATAAGATTATCAAATAAAATTGAAAGAGATAACAAGCCTGAGTAAGAACTTAGCCTTTCCGATGACAAGAGTGAATGCAATGTTCTAAGTGTTCAAATTGAGCGCAAATAGACAATACATTTTAGCTTTTTGTATACAGAGTTTCTTGCATCTACAATGGTTGTTAATCCTTCTATTTATAGCCCTATTTAGGGGGACAAGATCCTTAAATCAAGCTCCTCTTGAATGAGAATAAAATCGTCATTGATGGGTGCATAATGATTGGCTTTAAATGCAGATATTCTCTGTAACGGCTATCCTGAGAATGTTACCCGATGACAATGTTGCGAATCCTTATTACCGGTTGCTCTGTCTTTGGGACTTGTTCTGCACTGATCGCTCGCTGCACCCCGTGACAACTACTTGCTGACTCACATCCCACCTGTCTTTAATGCCATATGTCACTCTGTCATTCGCCCAGCTGTCATCGACCAATTTTACCCCATACAGACAGTCCCTTTACTTTCCGGTGACATAACTTAGTGTTACCGGGAAGTAGATAAGAGTTCCTTTCTTCGCGGGAAAGTTACTGAACGGTCTCTGGTATTTGAAAGGACGCACGTCTTCTCGCAATTAATGTCCCGAACACGTGTTGCCCAGTGATTAAACAAATATTTTCGCCAATTTTTCTAGGTAATCATGACTACGATTTTTTCCATCTTTAACTTCTCTACTCATCATTTTCACTCTTTACTTTCACAACGACTTCTTCTTCTCCGAACTTCCTTAGAGCTCTTCTGCAATATTCAACTTTCTCAGTGAAGTATTTTCCTCATAAACGTGTCTTTTAACATTGCTAACTCCGGAAACTCTAGCCTTCTCTTTGGTGGAGGTCCAAAGAAGAACAAAACCAAAGAGGTTGACGTCGAGTCTGAACCTCTAATTGTAAACACCATTATTCCACTTTATCTTAGCACGACATCCAACCTTCAAGAGCATAAACCACCCCCAAATTCTAAACGTGACAGGTTTTGGCCTGTTCACTGATACCCTTATTCTATTCGTCCTTCCAGCGTCCCTGTTATGAAGGAAGAATGTAACTAAGGTAGCATTGAAATTCTCACCCCCGATGCGATTGAACGAGTTACTTACTCCAATACGCGGTTCATGTATGCTTACACATACCCCTTCACATTGGGTCCTTTCACCTTGGGAGTGAGTGAAAGAATCGACCCAAAAATTCTAGAATTTTGCCACCAGTACCAAGTTTTCTTGGCACAGGTGGGCCCTTCCATATGGCGTACGGTGGCTTGCCTCCGCTAATTATGCGCTAAAACCAGGGAAACCCTAACTCTTGCGCATTTGATGAACCTCTAATCCCCGAAAATTTTTCGACGGGCTGTGCTGAATCTTAGCAAATGTGCCTACCACGCCCTTCTTACCAGTGTTGAAGACGACAACGTTCGTGGATAGATGAAACAGTTTGTTGTTATTGCTACCAGGGACATCATCCCGGCTACACCGCCAGCTTTTCCTGAATCGTGGAACCTTTTCCATAAGTCTTCGGGTATTTGTCTTCTTTATTTGTGAAAAGAAAAAATTTCCTTTTTTGCTAACTTTTTATTTCCTTTGTTCCGTTATTCACTGGAAACCACCACAGGTTCAGGGCCTAGACCAATGGGTATAGAAAATTCTGGATATCACTATACCAGAATCCCGACGGTGGAAAGATATGGCTCCCAAGTATGGGTGGGAAAGCCAAGAATTGCGGTAAGTAAAATTTCTTCTTTCTTTCAATATTGATAACTTTGGAACAATTTGTTAACTATGCTTTGTTCCACACAGGACATCCAAGGGTTCCATCATGTGCCTCGACGTCGAGGCTCTCGATGAACCCGATGAGGCTGAAGGAGTATTGCAAAGTGCCCTTAGCTAGAGCAGAGCTCGCTGATCTGCTCGTGCCTCCGGTGAGGGAGCCTATTATCGGAGTCCCTAGTCAAAAAATAAGAAATCGAAGAGGAAGCGTACCTCCTCAACTGGGACTCAGGAGAAGAGAGATTGAAGATCATCAACCGGACCGATCATAGTGTTCATTGATGATGAAGAAGGGCCAATGATGAAGACGCCCCTTTTCAAAGAAGAAAAAGGTCTTGATCAGCTCAACCGGGGTGCTCAACTGGGAGAGCTTCAAAATCCATCGCCTGAAGAAGTTCAGGCACTCTTGGG
>MCJB01021313.1:0-74564 GCA_002018475.1 Nicotiana obtusifolia | reverse complement strand
GGGGTTTGGTTGAAAATGTCGACTCTCGTTTTTCGATTCCTACTGACGTCTCTGATTAGAGGAGTTCGGCCCCTGACCTTCCTTCGTCGCCAACTACTGAGCCAGCCCCGACTGCCACTCCTTCTACACCAGCTGTTTCTTCTTCATCCACACCAGCTGCTCCTTCTCCACTGGCGCTAGTTTCTTCTTCTCCACCAGCCCAGGCCGAACAAATAGAGAACCCTTCTTCCCCGAGGTCCCTTGATCACGGGAATCTGGGAAGTACTAATTTGGCGCCCACTCAGGACCCCCACAGAAGAAGAAGTGTTGTTATCTCGGTTTCCAGTGGGTGCCATCTGCTTTCCAAGCTAGTGGAGTTTGCCAACTATCTAAAGCCGCTGGCCTCAGCGAAGGATTGGAAAAAGATGGACTCCCTTTCTGGGGAGTGCCTAATAAACAATAGCATGCATTGCTCGGCGCAGGGAGCAACCTTACTTCCTTCTATCTTCTTTTTTATTTATATTTCGAAGTCATAACTTTGGTTGTTTCCCTTTTTCAGGCCAACCTTCTTTCCTCCGAGGGCCTGCAAATATTGATCCTGGACAAGCAAGAGCTTGCTTCAGAACGAGATCAACTTTTGGCTGAAAGGAATCAGCTCGCCAAGCGCCTCCCCCTGCTGGAGGCCAAAATCGCTCAAATGTATGAGCTCGAGGCCTGACTGCAGCAGTCTGAACAAGATAGGATGGCTCATAGCCAAAAAGCTGCCCAGCTACATGAAAACCTTAAGGAAGTAAAGGCTAAGCGGGTTAAGCTTCATGATACTGTAACTACTGTCGCGGAGCGTGAGTCTGCCTTTATGGAACAAATTAATAATTTGGAGGCTGGTTTATGTGCCAAAACTGAGGAGACAAATGCTGCCGAGGAGAGGAGAGCCCAAAAGGGAAGAAAGACTCAAGAGAGTCATGGAGTAGAACTGACTTCACTCAACCACCAACGTTGAGCTTGATTCCAAAATTAGCACAATGAAGGCTAAAAATGAAGAGCTCCAAGCCAAAATTGATAAGCTCCGAGCAAAACTCCAGGACCAAGAAGATTCCATCGTCTTCGATAAAACCTACTCCATTATCATAAGGAGAGGAAGACTTTGGAGGAGGCCAAAGAAGGAATTACCGACATCGATGACTGCATTGCCAAGGCCCGGGAACTTGAGATAACTGCTCGTGAGAACCTTCCATCTCTGCCTGTTGCATTTGACTCCTCAAATACTAATTCTGAGTACTCGGGATCCGAAGTGGAAAACGAAGAAGATGAAGGCCCCGAACCGGCAGCGGAACATACTTCTTCCACCAGGGATAATGAAGACCCTTCTCTCCCTTCAGGTTTTGGAAGCAAAGAATAACGTATAAATTTTTTCTTTTACCTTTTATATTTAAGCCAAAACCTCTTACCATGTTTGGTGCTTTAATTAATAATTGAAACTTTTTTCCCAAGTGTTTTGTAAAAAAAATGTTCTCTTTCATTTAATTGACAAATCCTCGGGAATATTTTTGCATCCGAAAACTTTTAATTCTAGGCATAAGCAGTTGTGGAATCTACCCTTTACTATGAGGGTTTCATAAGAGAAGGCCCATATGTTTACGGTGCTCTTGAAGAGGATGTCTCTTGTTCATTCCACTACAAGCATTTGAAGTTTTTGTTAACTCCCAAATGATAAAATAAATTAACTTATCATTCAGACAAGAAATAAGATAAAAATAAAAGAACTTTGATTTATTCCTTCTACCCTTAAAGTACATTTACATAAATATTTATTTTCTTAGGTAAATAAAGCTACCAATACATGTGGCTAACTTATACAACTTATTTCTACGAGGCTGATCATGCAATCTCTGATCCTGATAAGGCATCGACCCTGGTTCTAATAGTCCCCAGTTCTCGTGATACTTTTAAAGTCTTGTCATGTATTATTCCCCCCAGTGTTCGGATGTTAAGCATGAGAATTCAAACACTGGAGGTCTTGCAGTCGCCGATGACATTCCTTTCATAGCAAGCTTTTGCGTTGCTTCCTCATTAATGGAAACAACTTGTGGATGGATAAGCAATCTGTTACCGGAGGCCGATGAGTCTATTGGGAGACGATTTATGCTATTGGGCCAAATATTATTTAACCATTCACAAGTTGATTGCCATATGAGTTGATCGACATAGAGCTTTTGGTTGTCAATTCACTAGCTTATCGATGATTCTTCCTTCGTAGTATGCTTTACATCTCTGCCTCATTAAAAACCTTGCTAGAATAATCCAATTGGACAAAAACTGGCCGAAGGGAAAAAGAGTGCAGCACATACTTTTAGTACCAACAAGGATCTTCAGCAATAATACCTTTTGAGGTGACTCACGTTCCAATTGCTTGGCAATTTAACTCCATCTTGATTTTTCAAATCGTATGAGCCTTTACCGGTTATAGCTAAAACCCAATAAGGTCCTTTTCATGTCGATCCCAGCTTCCCAACGTAGATCTCTCGAGTGCTTTATGTGAGTTTCCTTATAACCAAATCCCTTACTTTGAAATATTGGAGGTTTGCCCTGTGATTATAAGACCTTTCCATCCATTGCTTTTGTGCCACCATCCTTATATATGCCAGATCCCGGTGCTCTTCAAGAAAATCTAGCTTGACTAGCAATGCTTCATTGTTTGCTTCTTTGCTTTTTTGAAAAAACCTTAGAGTCGGTCCCCCCACTTCTACCGATATTAAAGCTTCCGAACCGTACATGAGCGAAAAGGGGGTCTCTCCTGTGCTTGACTTTGATGTGGTTCGATAATCCTATAGAGTACCCGGTAGCTTATCCGGCCACTTGCCCTAAGCATCTTCCAACTTCTTTTTAAGATTTTGGATAATTACCTTGTTGGTTGACTCCGTCTGTTCACTAGCACTTGGGTGGTACGGAGACGTAATTCGTTTGATCTTTAATCCTTCAAAAACTTTGTGACTTTAGAACCTACGAAGCCCGTTGTCACAAGCAATCTCATTTGGTATTCCAAAACGGCAGATTATGTGGTCCCATATGAAATCAACCACTTCACGTTATCCGATCTTTTGGTAAGGACCTGCCTCAACCCATTTAGTAAATTAATCAGTTAAAACCAAAAGAAATCTTACCTTCCTGAGCCCTTGTGGTAAGGAATCGACTATGTCTATCCCTCATTTCATGAATGGCCATGATGACACCACCAAATGCAGCAATTCCGCCGGTCGATGCACTAACTGTGCATGACATTGGCATTTGTCTCATTTTTGTACGAATGTTTTTGTGTCCAGTTTCATCTGGGGCTAATAGTAGCGACCCTAACTAACTTGAGAACCAATGAGTCTGCACCAAAGTGGTTTCTGTATATTCCTTCATGGACTTCCCTCATCATGCAGTCTGCTTCTGAGGCCCCTAGACACCGAGCCAATGGTCCTTGGAACGACATCCTATACAACTGTCCATCAACAAGACAATAACGCGATGCTTTGGTCCGTAGTGTCCGGGACGCTTTTGGGTCCTCGAGTAATTTACCATGTCTGAGATATTCAATGAACTCGTTCCTCCAGTCCCAGATTAAGTTGGTTGAATTAACTTCACAGTAGCCGTCCACATCCAGCACCGAATACAGCAATTGGACGACCGCATCGAAATTAGATCCTTTCATCTCTGTGGATGAGCCTAAATTAGCTAATGCGTCTGCCTCCACATTTTCCTCCCTCAGGATATGAATGATTGACCACTCTCTAGATTGTGTAAGTAATGCTTGAACCTTGTTCAAGTGTTGTTGCATGCGCTCCTATTTAGGTTAAAAATTCCATACACTTGGTTTACCACCAGCTGGGAGTCACACTTTATCTTGATAACCTCAGAACCCAGTCCCCGAGCTAGTTCGAGTCCCGTAGCCAAAGCCTCGTACACAACTTCATTGTTAGTTAATGGTACAGTTCTAATGGCATGTCTTAGGATTTCCCCCGAAGGAGTGAGAACCACTCCAAGACCGGACCCTTTTGTGTTGGAGGCTCCATCCGTAAACAAGGTCCAAACTCCCGATACCATTCCCGATACTAGCACTGCTTCTTTAGCAACCGAAGGCATTTAATCCGGACTGAAATCGGCCACAAAGTTGGCCAAAACGTGCGACTTGATTGCAGTCCTGGACTTGTATTCTTTGTCAAATTCACTAACTTCGACTGCCCATTTAGCCAACTGACCCCACAACTCGGGATTATAAAGGACATTCCTTAAGGAAAAGGTTGTCATAACGGCTATTGGATGACATTGAAAATAAGGCCTAAGCTTTCGAGAGGAAACTACGAGAGCTAAGGCCAATTTTTCGAGGTGCGGATACAGTGTCTCCGCTCCTGATAGTATCTTATAATGTAATAAACATGTAATTGCGTACATTCTTCTTCCCTAACCAAGACGGTGCTTATCGCTACTTCTAAGACCTTCGGGTAAATTAACAGTTGCTCACCTTCCCTCGATTTTGACAATAATGGAGGGCTAGATAGGTGGTGCAATATTAAACTAAGAATGCAAGAAAATTGCCTGATCAATGGGAGGAACAAGTTCAATGACCTACCAAGACTATAAGTAGGAACTAGTCTACTTACCTTCTTGATGAAGCCAAGGAGGACCTATACTATGCAAACAACCCTCAAGACAACTAAGGACTTGCAAATTGCCTGATCAATGGGAGGAACAAGTTCAATGTTCATTCACACCAAGCATTGGACAAGTTCACAATGGGTTTTGGAGAGCACAAAGCTGGTGATTTTTGATTAATAATAATGGTCAAAAGGTACTAAAAATAATGTAGTCTTGAGGCTTATATAGGATGAGCCTTAACCTAAATCAACTAGGAAAAGAATAACTAGCAAAAAGACCAATTATTTGGCTAAGTGTCACGTGACCACTCAGGGCCAAATAAGTACCATTGTCTTACTCAAAACTAACTACGCAAAATAACTATTAAGAGCTAGTTGAGGCATTCATTCAGTTCTCGGGCCCAAGTAGTGCATGGCCGCACGACCATCTTTCTCCAAGGATCAACGCCCGGCTCTTCATCACCATTAAGTGGATATCATGAAGTTCCTTAGCTTGACTCCTCGTGAATGGTCTCGAAGGCATGAACGTAGCTTGATCAGGCTGACATGCATCAATAGGTACCTTTTTAGGTCCTTCAGTGCATTTTGACATTTCGGAGTCCATACGAAGTCGTTCTTCTTTTTCGAAAGTGAAAAGAAGTGGTGGCACTTTTTCGAGGACCTTGATGATATAATCCTAGGAAGCTCAAATCTATTCAATGACAAAGATGAAGCTTTGGAATCTCAAAGATGGCCTTTAACAAGAAGTCAAACTAAAGAGTTGCAAAACAAGGCCTAATACTTCAAGCGCAAATAAAGAAGTTGTTAATTGGGAAGAAGAGCTCAAGGATAAAGGAAATGAATTGGCTAGATGATAACATCAAGGACACATAGGGTTTTGGAAGCTCCAAAAAAGCCATTTACGATATCTCAAGCTAAAGAGTTGCAGACTAAGATTGCTGGACTTCAATGGCAAATAAAAAAGCTTTTAATTGCATAGGAAGAGCTCAAACCCAAAGGAGATGAATTGTCCAAGTTTTACAATTATTTGGTGGCCCAAATTGAAGTCCAAGAGGAAGAAGATTGGATCACCAAATCAGCCCTTGAAGTCCACCAAAAGGGTTCAAAATGAGCTTAAAAAAGGTCCCAAAGAGGGTGTTTCAAAAGGAGTCCAATTGGAGTCCAAACCAATGGCCCAAACTAGTACTTCTGTCCCAAAGGGATTTGGCCGCCCACCCTCTTATATTTTTGTATTTTGATATTTTCGTTAGCAACCACCCTACCTAATTTTGATGACTTTTGTTACCCCTTAGCAGTTCCCTACATAATTTTGATGACTTTTGTTACCCTTAGCGACCCCCTACCTAATTTTAAGGACTTTTACTCCTACAAAAAAGGAGTTCTTCTCATTCATTAGGCACTTCATTATTGATTAAGAATATTATACTTGAGAGTTCTTTTGAACCTTTGTTACTTATGCTTTAAAATTTATCTTTCTACCTTTATTAGTTCTTAGTTCAAGATAGTAAAATAACTTCTTTATTGTGATGTCATTGATTACTTTGTGGTATTCTTAGAAGGCGATTAATACAAGTTATTAATTGTTGTCTCAAGTTACTTGTAAAGTGGTCAAGATCCGAATCTATTATTTTGATTTGTTTTTAAGTAAAAGGCATTTGATTTCGTCAATAAATCAAAACGTTGTTGCTTGGATCTTATCAAGGCTATAGAACTTACGCTCTTAGAAGGTCTTGAAATTCTTTTCTTGAATTTTCCATATCCTTTATTTTCTGCACTTTAATTCTAGTTGTTCAATTCCTTATTGTTATTTCTTCCGCATTTACTTCTCAAATTCTTACTCTAGTTTGGATCCTCGACCTTGTTGTTCTCAAGTGGTATCAGAGCGGTTCTATGAAATTTCGTTCTTGATAATTCTGGGGATTTGTTGAATACTAAGAGAAAAATAAAATGAGTTAAGAAAAAAGCAAAAAATAAAAATAAAAACAAAAAAAATCAGTTTTAAAAGAAAAAAAGAATCGCTTGCTCTCTAGAAAATTTCTTTTGTATCTAATTTGTTTCCAAAAACTGTCGAAGGAAAAGATAATCCTTTCCTTTTTGTTTGTGTCTTGTTTCAACTGAGCCTAATAGTACTAGAATTTGGTTCTTCTTTCATTAGTTCCCCAAAAATCTGAATTTCACTACTAAGAACTTCATACAAGTTAGGTTTAACTATAAATCTACAAAATATCTTGTTCAAAGGTTATTTCGAGAGAAAAAAAAAGGCAAAGAGAGGTGAGAGCATTACAGGGACAAAGTCAAATTTGAGAGATGCATATTTCCTTTAATCTATGTCAAGATATCTCAAACAGGTAGTTACAGTAGAAGGAGGAGAGCTATGACTCAACAACTTGAAAAGTCAAACTTACACGTATACCGAATGGAAGGAAGACAATGGTAAAGTTATTTTTCAAACAAGAGCTAAAGTGATGTCTGCAATTTATGCCCTTAGAGTTGACAAAGCATTTGACTATAACTTAATTAGCACTTATATGGTTGAGAAATTGAACTTGCCTTATGTTGAACATATTGAACCATACATGTCGAGAGGAATAAAGATAGATAAAAGAGTGTTGTTGCAATTCTCTATTGGAAGGTATGAGGATGTGATTTGGTGTGATATTATTCCTATGAATAATTTTCATATCTTGTTGGGAAGACCATGGTATGTGTATAGAAGTGCTTCATATAGTATGGAAAAAAACAGATACTCTTTGAGGTTAATGGGAAGAAACTTATTCTTGGGCCTTTGACTCCTCACAAATTTGTGAAGATGAAAAGATTGTTAAAGAGAATATAAAAAAATATGAGAGAAAAGAATAAGAGGAGTAAGGGAGTGCATATTGACATTCCAAGAGAGGAAAAAGGAGATTTTGTCTTGAGAGAAAAGAGTGGGATGTCAAGTGAGGTAAAAGTGTGATCTTGAGAAAAAAGAAAAGAGAGAAGACAATGAGATAACAAAAGTCTGTGAGGTAGAGAGAAACAAACAAGAGGGTTTGAGCGAAGAAAAAGAAAAAAAACTTTAGTGAGAGGAAAGAGACTAAGAGTGAGGAGAAAGTTAGTCTTGCGATAAAATCCAAAGAGAGTATAAGCAAGAAAAATTTTTCTTTATTTTCTAACCCATTAACTCTTTCTTGTATTAGTTTTTGTGATTTTTTGTAGCCACATGTTGAAAAACCTTTTGAAAGGTTAGGTGAGGTGCAAGATATGGTGGCAAATGATCCAATTGCATTCCAACATGAATTTGGCGATATAGAATCTTGTTGGATGGTGGAAGATAAAAGCTTGGTTAAATTCTTTGTTATTTAACCTTTTGACTATTTCGATTCTTATTTATAGGGTTATGACATGGAGTTGCCTAAAAGCATTTCTAAGTTGGAGCCATTACATAAAAAAATACAAGGTGATGATGTTCTATTGGTAAATAAATCCAAGTATGGTATGTGTAATTGGTTTATTTGCATTCTTGGCCTTTCTAAAACACCTAAGGTATTTTTGAAGGTAATGAATTATACTCTTATTTCTTATGTTGGTGACTTTATTATTTTTGTGGAAGATGATATTTTGATGCACATCAAGTCATTAACTGTAATATCTAAGTTAAAGTGCAAGAGTAATTTGCTTTCTTTTGAAATTGTGTATGACATAGATGATTATGTATTCCAACTTGGTGGAAAGAGACATGAAATTTATAAAGAGAGGCTTGCGAATGAGTTAAATATTTCTTTTTCTCTTATAGTGGCTAATGAGTTTCCATGTGATAAATTGCTAGAATGTAATTTTTGTTTTGTGATGGGGAGTCATTCTTCAAGTCATGTTCATTGTGAGTTTGTAAAAGTGTTTGTTACTAGTAAAGAGGATATGCATGATTTTTGTAACACTTGTGATCAAATACTCTTTCATGTAGAGAAATTCATGAGATTTGTAATTGTAGATAGTTGGCTATATCATGAAAGTATATTCTTTGATAGATGTGGCAGAGATACTTATATTAAATAGATGTGTGGTCAATCTTTTATAATTTCTTTGTCATGTATACATATGGACTATCTTACCGACAAGATCGAATTGCAAGTTTCATTGCATGGCGCATCTAAGAGAGGTTTTTATTATATTGATCTAGGTAGGAATAAATTGGGATGATAATGTCCATATGCTTTATAAGGGAGTATTTACACTTACTAGGATTAACTGGGTGAAATGGACACATGGTCACTATCTTGTTTTATTCCTACTATTTTTTCAGATTACTGGATGCCATTTACTAGTGCATGTTTTTTTTTTCTTGCAAGGTTGGAATTTGAGGACGAATTTTCTTCAAGAAGAGGAGAATGATAGCATCCTAAGAAGCTCAACTTTATTCAAGGACAAGGATGAAGTTTTGGAATCTCAAAGATGGCCTTTAACAAGAAGTCAAGCTAAAGAATTATAAAACAAGGCCTAATATTTCAAGTGCAAAAAAAAAAGTTGTTAATTGGGAGGAAGAGCTCAAGGAAAAAGGATGTGAATTGGATAGGTGATAACATCAAGGACACATAGAGTTTTGGAATCTCCAATAAAGCCATTTACGAGATCTCAAGCTAAAGAGTTGCAGACTAAGGTTGCTGGACTTCAATGGCAAATAAAGAAGCTTTTAATTGTAGAGGAAGAGTTCAAGCTCAAAGGAGACGAATTGTCCAAGTTTTATAATTATTTGGTGGCCCAAATTGAAGTCCAAGAGGAAGAAGATTGGGTCACCAAATCAGCCCTTGAAGTCCACCAAAAGGGCTCAAAATGAGCTTAAAAGAGGTCTAAAAGGGGTGTTTCAAAAGAAGCCCAATTGGAGTCCAAACCAACGGCCCAAACTAGTAATTTTAAGGTCCAAATCTGCCCCAAAGAGATTTGGCCACCCACCCTATTATATTTTTTTATCTTTTATTCCTTAGCAACCATCCTACCTAATTTTGATGACTTTTGTTATCCATTAGCAGCCCTTTACATAATTTCGATGACTTTTGTTACTCCTTAACTACCTCCTACCTAATTTTGATGACTTTTACTGCTATAAATAAGGAGTTTTTCTCATTAGGCACTTCATTATTGATTTAGAATATTATACTTTGAGAGTTCTTATGAACCTTTGTTACTTATGCTTTGAGATTTATCTTTCAACCTTTACTAGTTCTTAGTTCAAGGTAGTAAGATAACCTCTTTTGATATCATTGATTACTTTGTGTTACTCTTAGAAGGCGATTAATACGAGGTATTAATTGTTGTCTCAAGTTACTCGTAAAGGGGTCGAGATTTAAATCTATTATTTTGATTTGTTTTTAAGTGAAGCGTCTGATTTCGTCAATAAATTAAAATGTTGTTGCTTGGATCTTGTCAAGGCTATAGAACTTGCGTTCTCGGAAGGTTTTGGAATTCTTTCCTTGAATTTTCCCGTATCCTTTATTTTCTGCACTTTAAGTTCAATTCCTTATTATTATTGCTTCAACATTTACTTCTCAAATTCTTATTCTAGTTTGGATCCCCGACCTTATTGTTATCACTTGAGATGAACCTGCTTAGGGCCACCAACCTACCGGTTAACCTCTTTACTTCTTTCACACTTGTTAGCTAGTCCGGGATATCCTCGATGGTTTGACACTTTTGGGGTTCACTTCAATCCCTCTTTGTGAGATCAGAAACCCCAGGACTTTACCGGAGCCAACTCCGAAGGCACACTTCTCTGGGTTGAGTTTCATGTTGTACTTTCTTAGAATTTCAAACGTTTCTTGGAGATGTTACAGATGATCACCTGCATTAAGAGACTTAAATAAGGTGTTGTCAATATAGACTTCCATCGTCTTACCTATATGTTTTTCGAACATCTTATTAATGAGCCTCTGATAAGTGGCTCCGACGTTTTTAAGCCCAAATGGCATCATATTATAGAAATATATGCCAAATTTTGTGATGAAAGAGGTCTTTTCTTGATCTTCCAGGTTCATCCTAATTTGATTATACCCGAAATAAGCAACAAGAAAACTCAATAGCTTGTGCCCGGCCGTAGCATCAATCATTTGATCGATGTTTGGCAACAAGAATGAATATTTGGGGCACGCCTTATTTGCATCCTTATACTCTACACATATCATAAGTTTATTCTTCTTCTTAGGCACTACTACTACATTAGCTAGCTACTCAGGGTACTTTACCTCTCGAATCGAACCGATGTTAAGTAATTGGGTTACCTCTTTCTTAACAAACTTGTTTCTAACCTCTGCTATCAGGCGTGTATTTTGCCTCACCGGTGGGAAGTTTGGATCCAGACTGAATTGTGGACTGCCACCTCCAATAGAATGCCTGTCATATTTGAATGCGACCACGAAAAGCAGTCAAATGGAATTTCGGGACTTAACCTGTTCCCAAATGGAATTTTCTTTCCAAAAATTCTTCGAACAAAGCCACTTGTTCGAGCTCTTTCGCGGTTGATTTTATCGCATCTGTCTCCTCCGATACCTTAAAAGAGCTCGGTACCTAATATAATTTTGATGACTCCTAATTTTTACCATCTTCGATTGGGATGGGAGAAGGCACCGGCTATTTGTTATATTCTTTGTCCTTGCTGCTGGAAATGATTACAATGTTCATCTACCTTGCCACTAATTGGTCTCCTCTTACCTATCTGACACCTTCTGGTGTCAAAAACTTCAACAGTTAATGATAGGTCGATGGCGCAGCCTTCATCTCGTGTATCAATGTCCTTTCGAGGATCACATTATAGCCTATGTCGCCATCTATCACTTTGAACAAGGTGGTCTTTGTTACTCATTCGGCATGCGTGGGCAACAAAATTTCTCCTCAGGTAGTCATGCTTGTTAGGTTGAAGCCAGCCAGAAGTTTTGTCATCGGAATGATGTTCCCGGTTAACTTCGATTGCTCCAAAACTCTCCATTGTTTGATGTTGGCCGAACTCCATGGATCAACCAAAATTCGCTTAATTTTGAAATCTGAAATATTAAGTGAAATTACAAGCGCATCATTGTGTGGCAGAAGAAGTCCATCAACATCTTTTTCTGTGAAGGTGAGGTTATCTTTTGAGACTTCCAGGATCCTCTTGCCATGAGTCATTGATAACTTCATTTTCTTTGCTGTAGAAAATGTCATCCCATTGACCTAGTCACCTCTGAAGATCATGTTGATGGTCATTTGAGGTGACCCTACTGCCGGCTTTGATGTCTCTGCATTATCCCGGTTTCTACCATAGTTGTTCTTGGCCCGTTCGCTTAAAAACTCTCTAAGGTGTCTATTCTTCAATAGCGTTGCCACCTCTTCACGAAGATTTCGGCAGTTCCCAGTCCTGTGGCCGTGAGTCCCATGGAATTCACATCATAGATTGGGATCCCTTTGGCTAGGATCCAGCCGGATTGATTTTGGGAACCTAGCCTCTTTAATATTCCTCATTGCCGACGCCAACTCTACTAAGCTCATATTAAAATTGTAATATGATAACCTTGGATATGCAGGATCTCGGGACCCTAGCACTTTTTTCTCTTGCAACGATGTGTTATTCAGACCACGATCCGTCCTTGTATCCAAAGCGAACGTATCCAATAACTAGAATCCTTTACTCCTACACCCATTGGTCCTCTCATAAGGTAAAAAATGACCCCTAGAGGACCTCCGACCTGCATCAAAGTCAGTTTTAAATTTGTCTCGGTTCCTGTTGCGACCTCGTCTCTTGGAGGACACCGAAGAGCCAAGTTGATCATCTTCTATCCCTATCTTCAACTCCTAGCGATTGTGAACATCTGCCCATGTGGTTTCCTGAAACTTAAGAAAGCTCTCTTCAATTTCCGGGAGACATCCAAAATCCACGGTTTGATGCCCTTTATAAATGCCTTCGCCACCCACTCGTCTGGAACCACTGATACCAACATCTTTTCTTTCTGGAACCGGATCACAAATTCTAGCAGCAGCCCAGATTCTCCTTGCGAAATTCTTAATATATCCACCTTTCTAGCCTGAATCTTTCTTGCTTCAGCATGAGCTTTGATGAACGAACTGCAAGCATTTCAAAAGAATTGATTGAATGTTCAGGTAAGAGATAATACCATGTCAGGGCCCGCTTCGTGAGGGTTTTGCCAAACTTGTTCAACAAAACTGACTCGATCTCATGTTGAGCCAAGTCGTTTCCTTTTACTACCTTGGTGTAGGTCGTGCTGTGCTCATGTGAGTCTGACGTCCCATCATACTTTGGAATATTCGACATCTTACACCTCTTTTGGATCAGCTCCGTTGCCGCGCTTGTTTTAAACGGCAACTGCATATACTTCCTCGAATATGGTCTTTTTAACACCGGCGACACGCCTGGGATCTGATCTATTCAAGCATGAAACTCTTTCGTGTTCTGGTCTATTCCTTCATTCATTTCACTCATGAATCTCATGAGCTTGGTTTTGAAAGGATCAATCAAGTTGTTGTTTCCAGATGAGATTCTGGTCCCTCCAGCTTTATCGAAACCGACTTTATCCTTTAGAGTATTGTTATCGGTTCTTTCAGCCGTCTGATTTGCGGGAACGCTAGGAGGAATCAAAGTCCTTCCGTTAGCGTTATTGGAATCACCCGATAACATCTGCTTCGATTATACCATCACACGATCTTGCCTTGAAAGGTGATCCATGATTGCCTTTTGTTGTTTTCTTAAGATTTTGACCATTTTGACAAGATGCTCATCCTCCGCATCATCAGGAGTTATGCCTCGCACATGCCAAGGATATTGTACTTCGCGAATCGGGGTTTCTTCATCCCCTTCTTTGCAAGTTTTCCAAGTTGAATCATCACGCTAGAACACATTTTTCCGTTCATCGTCTGCTCCAACATTGTAAATGTTGTTGACATCATTAGATGCCATATCGGATTTTTACTAAGAAAAAAAATCAAAACTTGTTAGTAACGAACGAATGGATCAAAGTAATCATGCGGCTGTCTATGCCCCACGGTGGACGCCAAGCTGTTTACCCGTAAAATAATACGGTTGAATTTATATCGTGGTTTATAGATAAGATAATCAATTTGACCCAAAAATGATAAGTAAATGAGAACAAAAATAAGATTATCAAATGAAATTGAAAGATATAACAAGCCTGACTAAGAACTTAACCTTTCCGATGACAAGAGCGAATGCAATGTTCAAGTGTTCAAATTGAGCGCAAATAGACACTAGATTATAGCTTTTTGCGTACAGAGTTTCTTGTGTCCGCAATGATTGTTAATCCTTCTATTTATAGCCCTATTTAGGAGGACAAGATCCTCTTGAATGAGAATAAAATCGTCATTGATAGGTGCATAACGGTTGGCTTTAAATGCAGATATTCTCTATAATGGCTGTCCAAAGAATGTTACCCTGTGACAATGCTGCGAATCCGTTACTGGCTGCTCTGCCTTCGGGACTTTTCGGCACTAATTGCTCGCTTACACCCAGTGACAGTTGTTTGCTGACTCAAATCCCACCTGTCTTTAGTGCCACGTGTCACTCCGTCATTCGCCCAACTATCATCGACCAGTTTTACCCCATTCAAGGACGTCACTTAGCAGCGAGCATGAATTACATATATTAAGCATAAAATCATGTTGAATATGAAATATTTCACTGGATTTGATCATATTTTTTGATTTATGTTACTTTATTAAATAGCACTTGTTGTTTGATAATTACTTGTGAAAATAACATTGCTTAATTGCACTATACTAACGAACCAAATTCAGTAATTAGTCAGAAATGAAATATGCAGGTTAGTCCACTGCACTACTCCACTCGTACAAACTACTCTCTTTCCAATTTCTAGATCTTTTAGTTTATTAACCTTTTGGGCTTTTTCTCCAAAATAAAAATGGGAAGTGCAGATATACTCGGTTTTGAGTCTACTATTGAAGTCATATACGCATTGCTCAAAAATTTACAAAATTTATCTAATTTGGAATACACTTCATTATTCACATATGTTCACTCTTGAGAATTCGCTTATGAAGTTACAAATTTAGGGTCTCAAAATCGAATCTGAAGCTCTTCTATATCTTAATTCGACTTCAGAATCAGATATGAAGTTCTTCTATCTCTTCGATGCAGCTTCATCATCGGGGCTCTGAATTTCTTCTATCTTTTCAATGCAACTTTAGAATTGGATATGAAGTTCTTCTATATGTTCAATGCAACTTCAGAATTGAGATCTTAGGTTCTTCTCTCTTTAAAGAAACTTCAGAGTCGAATATGAAGTTCTTCTATTTCTCAAGAAGTCCATTTCGATTTCAACGAGGTCACCATCAAGCATGCTTTCTCTAGGTTCAGCAATGGTGGCTTTTGATTTATTCAATACAGTTTATATGTACCAACGTAAAGTTTGAATCTCAATTTTAAGAAAACAAAGAAGAAGACGAAGAAGAATCGAAGAAACAACAACATAAAAGAAGCAATAAAGAAGCAACGGGAGAGAAAAAATGGCACAGGAACAGCGAAGAAAGCGGTATTAAGCTACCTAAATATATGATACCAGTTAAACTTTTTAGAAAAAATGAGCATTTTTTATTTGAGAAAAATACACTTAGAAGCAGCTTTTACAAGCTTGGTCAAACACTATTTGCTACTAAGAAGTACTTTTCAAATTATTTGGCCAAACACAAACTGCTTCTCACCAAAAATAAATAAGTTGATTTTAGAAGCTTGGCAAAAATGCTATTAGTTCGATGAAGTCTTATTTGTTTAAGATTTTTAGTGCTATATAAGAGTATTAAGGTTATTTGTAATTTTTTAAATATAATTATAGTGTAGAATTTTCATAATATATGGGGTGTAAGTGTTTGATTCTAAATACATGGGGTATATCCAAAATTGAATCATATTATAAGAGTGCTTCGTGTTAATTAACCCCCAAAACAATTGCAACTTAAAAATATGACAAAAATTTAAAAATAGACACATGAACTTCAATATATTTATTTGGAGTTCGAACTGCTGCAAGTTTAATTTTAGGATAATTTATATAAATATAATTTATTAATAATAAATTCATGGAGATTATTAATAATATTAATTCGATTTTGGGGAGTGCTATCAAGTAGTCATTTGTCATCTCAAAGTGAACCAAAAATAATAGTAGTTGTACTGGCTCTCAACCGTAGGTTTATAGTTTCTAAACTAATAATGCGACTTTATATATAGTCCCCACTAATGTATGGATGTCTTAACCAGGTGTTCTAATGGCCTAGGAAATACAGCTATTGCGTCACCTAATGAAGATTAGTGTCACACCCTGCATTTTGGGGGTTCTGATTTTGATGAGAAAGGGTCCTTTTGATTCTCTAGCCAAGACATGTTTACTGGGGACTCTTGGGCTTTTTTATTTCAAGCATATATAAGGGGGGTAGAGATGTTGAAGCTCAGCCTACCTCCCACGTATGTGCTGCCACCAAGCCGTACCAAATGAGCCACCTTGAGGGAGAACCTCAAGGGCCTGCCAGGACAACTCAAAGGAGTGTCTTAGGTATCCATACGAGTTAGGAAATTCTATGGACGGCGCGTCGCCTCAAGGCTAGCGTTGGGCACCCAACAGGTGCTGGAGGCTTGATATATGGGACGAGTATGCCCTGCGGGCTATAGAACTAGTGGATGAAGACCTCCGTGCCAATTGGATACTTGAAGCACCTATCATAGGGGCCTCATATGTCGACTTGTGAGCGTAGATTGGGTTCCGCTATGCGAGCAAGGGTCCGTTGACCAAGAAGTACAGTTGTGGGGCGACACTACACTATGCGAGATGGAAGTATGTCGCGAGGGCTACGTTTGGCCATGCCATAAGACAACCATGGGCATGCTATAAAAGACGCACATGACGAAGGCCAAGGACTAAAGGTTGCCTTACTCAAGTGAAGCACTAGCTGGGTACGGATGCACGAGGCGAGTGTCAAGCTTGAGGATTGGACTGTGCACGCGATAGCGATGCTCAGTGCCAGGCGATGGACAGACATGTCCATAGCCAACCCTGGGCGCGCGAATGGATGATCCAGCAAGGTGAGAAGCGCCTAGTTAGTCGAGGCAATGAGCCTAGACATCAGACGGGGGACATAGTTGGAGCAAGCCTCCTAGGCAAGCTCTACCACAGACATTGGATCGTGCTAGAAAACCTGGGAAAGAGGATAGGCTGGCCTATAGCGAGGGGTGACTGTATGCGTTGCACGGGCTATTGGTGCTGACGTTCGTAAAAAGGTCAGCCCGTTACATGTGGTATCAGAGCTATTTAAGGCCATATTCTGCCATCACATATGATGTCAAAGCAGAAGTTGAGATGGTGAGTGCATTTTAGATGTCAGTGCGGAGATCATATCGAAGTAGAGATTGATATTCATATGCCACCAGAGATCAAGAACCCGATACGACTAGTCAAAAAAGGGATTGGTTGCGTGAGTTATGGATAAAATTGCTTTGTCAGCATGAACTACGACCGTCAGAATTAGACCACTTCACAGTCGTTGTTTCCGCCATCGTCTGTGTTTTGGAAGATTATTTTGAGGCATCCTAGATTGATTGAGATATTGTCAGGGATGCCTTCCGTGCAACGGGTGCTGTGTTTAGAGGCATTCTATTGAGGCACATTTGGTTTGCAAAGAGAGCCATTGTGCAATGCTGTTAGGACAGTTCCACATGAAGGGACAGACGGTTAGCAGAAGCTCAATTGTTGTTGATTGTGCTGATCTGACAGTGTGTCAGGAACTCTTTTAGCAGTTGGTTAGTAGCTTTGCTAAGCAAGGCATGGATGTAAGGAATGTCGAATGCAGACAGAGTATGTTCGGCGTGCGGGTTAAATACCATTTGAACTAAGAGAGTTCAGTGGCGTTGGAAGCTTTTCAGGTTGCGGCGTTTTGTTCATGTTTAGCAGCAAGTTGGAGCTGCTGGTCCTTTTAAAGAAGGAAATGGGTGACCGTAGTTTCTTTCGTAAGTCTGGGCTTCCGCTAAATGTGATTATATGCCGATGAGTCGGGTAGTCAAGAAAAGGCCATGTTTGCCAGGTCGAGCAGCCATATTGCAAAGAGTGTGAGCCGTGGACTATAAACTTTGGGCATGATCGTGCAAAGATCTTGTCGAGGATGCAAGCAGCCCATCACTTGAGTGTCTTTCCTGCAGGATAGACTTGTGGATTGCCTGAGGGCATTGAGAAGGGACCTTCCAAAAATTTTGGCATTATGATAGATGCTTGCAATTGCCTAGCCATTTAAAGGGTTGCAATGAATGGAAGGCGAGTCCCTTAACAACCGTGAAAGAAGGACTTGAGTGCAGGCTTCTTAGCGGGAGTGAGTGAATGTCACAATGAGGTGGAGTTAGACACCATGATTGTGAAGAGGAGCCGAACCATTGTGATGGGGAGGCCTAGTGCTGAATTGCCAAGGTGAGGAGACAAATTCGAAGAAAATAGCGAAGTTTCGGAATTGAGCGGATTTCCAAGTTGGAAGGTGTCATTCTGGAAAGGGGTACGTCGAATGATAGGGGACCATTGAGATGGGACCATGTGTGAGGCACACTGAACCGGGAAGGCGTGCTAGTAGGACCAAGAAGGTTCTTGTTTATTGGGCGAGTACAAAGGTACTATCGGGAGCATTAGGTACTTGCCGAGGAAATGAAAGTTGGAAAACAAAGAGCTTTGTTCGTGAATGTGGCGATGCTATAACTTCGAGTAGCACTCACCAAGAGTACGTCCTAAGAGCTTGATGAGTGCCTGAGGGCACGAAGAAGTTGAGTTGCCGAAGGTATCATGTTGCAGCATGAGTTTCCGAAGGCCGGGCTAGTATGCCAAGTGGGACAAGTTCGTTGAGAAGTATCCTCCACATTGAGTTGGGAGGATCCGCCTATGCAGAGGCATTAGGGGCTAATTGTGAGTCCTAAAGCAAGAAAGTCTTCCAAGGTAAGGAGGGCGAGAAAAGGGCTACGGGAGCTGTTGAGCCACGTGAGCAAATGCTACGTGAATTGTTGAATTGCGGGAGCTGCGTCAAGGAGTACTAAAATGTGCTTACCAATGAAGGAAGAGCTTCAGATGGATATGAAGGCCGTGAGGGTCAAGGTGTGGTTGACTAGTGTGGGTCACCATAAAGTTAGAAACCAGAGGGTGCAAGTGCGGACGCACCTTCCAAGCTAACACCGAAAGGGGGTGAAGTGCAGAGGAACGCTTGGAAGATACTTGGGGGAGAAGTGCAAGGGGCATGATTCCACTTTGAGCAGGACTTTAAAGAAGTCCAACCCACAGGATTAAGGGAGCCGCGGTATATATCCTTGAGGGGGCAGACTCCGGGTTGTCGTGGGCATTGTTGTGTCATCGGGGACGATGACAGGTTGAGTGTGGGAGGATATCACACCCCGCATTTTGGGGTTCCGATTTTGGTGAGAAAGGGTCCTTCTGATTGTCTGGCCAAAACTTGTCTACTGGGGAATCTTGGGCTTTTTTTATTTAAGCATGTATAAGGGGGGTAGAGGTGTTGAAGCTCAACCTGCCTCCCCCGTACGTGCTGCCACCAAGCCGTACCAAATGAGCCACCTTGAGGGAGAACCTCAAGGGCCTGCCAGGATAACTCGAAGGAATGTCTTAGGTATCCATACAAGTTAAGGGAACTCTATGGACGGCGCAACGCCTCAAGGCTAGCGTTGGGCACCCAACGGGTGCTGGAGGCTTGATATGTGAGACGAGTATGCCCTACGGGCTACCGAAATGGTGGATGAAGACCTCCGTGCCAATTGGATCTTGAAGCACCTATCTTAGGGGCCTCATGTGTCGACTTGTGAGCGTAGCTTGGGTTCAGCTATGGGAGCAAGGGTCCGTTGGCCTAGACGTGCAGTTGTGGGCCGACACTGCACTATGCAGGATGGAAGTATGCCGCGAGGGCTATGTTTGGCCACGCCATAAGACAAATATGGGAATGCTATGAAAGACCCAAATGACGAAGGCCAAGGACTAAAGGTTGCCTTACTCGGGTGAAGCACAAGCTGGGTGCAGATGCACGAGGTGCATGTCAAGCTTGAGGATTGGACTATGCACACGAGAGCGATGCTCAGTGCCAGGTGAGGAACAGACATGTCCTTAGCCAACCCCAGGTGAGCGCATGGATGAGATCCAGCAAGGTGAGAAGAGCCACAGTTAGTCGAGGCCACGATCCCTAGACATCAGACGGGTGGCACAGTTGGTGCAAGCCTCCTAGGCATGCTCCACCACAGGCACAAGATCGTGCTAGAAAACCTGGGAAAGAGGATAGGCTAGCCTGCAACAAGGGGTGAGTGCAGGCGGCGCACGGGCTATTGGTGCCGCTGACGTCGGTAAGAAGGTCGGCCCGTGACATTAGACTTAATTAATCTAAAGCAACTGATGCATTCTTGAAGCTTGTGGCAATCCTCTTAGTAAATGATTAATAATAAATAATTAAATTAAAGATGAAGCTGCTTTCAGCCAAGGCTAACATTCTTAATATGGATTATGGATGTCACATTACTTCACTTTTCGGCTAAGAGCAACTTTTGGGAAAATTACTTATGATTTCTCAAACCTCTGAGACAATAGTAAATCCCATGTTTTACTTTTCTTTTTCGTTTTAAAGTTCTGTGACATGATTGCTTTTTTTATTGGTGAAGAGGGATGTGGTCCAAGTGAAGTTCATATTTGAACAAATTTTTCTTTTACCACCAATTTTACTGACTTGCTATTGATTTAACGCATTCCTGTTCGCCAATTCATTCAAATAATAAAGTTGCTCCTTATTTAGAGGCACAATTCATCTTTGAACTAGATAGATCAATCTCCTTACTAATTCTTTGATCAATTTCCTCTCTCAACCATCACAATTTTTCGTTCTTTGACAAGAAGCCAAAATTTCTCTTTTGTGAATATAGTTCAAGATATATGCTGCTCGAGAGACAGTGTTCTGAATCGGATATATAAGGATACATCTAGATATTGAATTAGCTTGCCACTTGTTTTCAGCTAGTTTTAACTTACACGTGTAATTCATACTGTTTACCTTCAAAAATGGATAATAATTGAATTTATATGCGGTTTAAGGATATGTGGACCAATTCAATACAAATGATTAATAATATTAGATGAACAGATTAAAGATAGAAGATATGGCCAAACCAGTAGTAGTATCGAGTCTAGGCTCGGTTGTGAGCCTAACAATTAGCATGCTTTCATTTCGGAACCAAACACTTATTAAGAACTATGAACAAAAGTAATAACTTTGAATAACCTTTAGAAGCAGAGAAAATAACTGTATATTGCCTTGATATGCGTATTACAGTATGTCTATTGAATAATCAGCTTCCCTTTTATATAGTAGGGGAGTTTTACCCTAAGTACAATTCTAAGAAAGATAAATCTTTCTTTTCGCTAATCACTAATCTACTGGAGATACGGGCGGAGATTCACGCTGTGATATCCGGTTGGGAACAGATATCACGGCCCTTTATTAATCATGCGCGGTTGTTCGATAATGCTTACCGAGGTCTTGGAACTCGAACCGAATCCGGGGGGTGTGATCTCGATGGCTCCGAGGGCAGGTGTTATGTTCGGGCTTTGATACGAGAGGCTCCTGGCTTCGATTCTGATTCCTTGCAGTTACATCCTTTCTTCGTTTGCCTCACCAGGAAATCGGGGTGCTCATTAGCCTCGGTTTTACGCGTATACAAATAGTCCCCTCATTTCTCAGAGAGTAAGTTTGCTTAAACGATGAGAAACGATAGACGTTCTACGGTTCCTTTCTCCGTACATTGCGACAAAGAAGTCAAAATGTCCCATTAGTCGCGTCGTTTAGACTTCGGACACGTGTCAATCATTGGCTGATTGCCTCCGAATGCGAAGCGTCGCCTATTTACCCTATAAAAGCTTCTATTCCCTATTCTTTCTCCACTTTCTGATCAAGCTTCTACCTTCGAATTCTTTACCTATCACCAATTTCATTCAAACCTTCATATCTTCATCTTTGATCTTCAAATCCTCATAGTTGTTCTTAGGTTTTTACCTAGATTTTCTTAGAATCTTCTTAATCTGTTCTTCACCCTTCAAACTTGTTCCTTCAAACCTCTATAATTTTTCTTTAAATCTTCAAACTTTCTTTGATAGTAATGGCAAAAACTTCCAAGTCAGTCTCTCAGCAAGCTGCCTCTTCATCTTCCCAACCGGCCGCCGGTACTGAGGTGGTCGCTCCCAAAGTGGCTGCCACCGAGTCGACTACCACCGAACCAACTCCCGAGTCCCCCTGAAAATGTTTATTCCTGAGGGCTGTTCAATTGCGGACGACTTCAAGGTCGAGAAACCCTCATCCAAATAGGATCAAGGTGAAGGAGCATCGAGGTATATATGCTTCGTTACCAAAGACGTCCTTCCCATAGTACCAGAGGACTGTAAATAAGATGGTAAGGACGTAGTAGTCCCCGGGCCCGAATATGCTATTACTACCCACGTGGAGGGGAATTTAAATGTTTACATTTACCCCTTCACATTGGGCCCGATAGACCAGGTTGTTTTGGATTTTTTCAAAAGGTACGAAGTGTGCCTCTGGAAAATCCACCCGTCACTATGGAGGATCGTGATCCTCATTCATTACTTTGTGAATAACATCGAGTCTCGTCGGTTCACCATCGACCACTTGCTCCGCCTATATAGTCCCCGAATTTTCTGAGGGGGACTAATCAAGCTCACTCGCTGGGCCAGCAAGGCCCCATTTTTGAGTATTGACGACGACCGAGATCGAGGTTGGCAGGGGCATTTTGTTAGGGTGAAGACAGATGATCTGATCCCTCGCGAGTTCATGACGTTCCTCGAGAAGTGGAATGCATCTCGTAAGTGCAGCTTTTCTTTCAAGTGTTAATTTTTCTTCATTTCCCTTCTCATCATTCATATTTGTGGCTGTGCAGCTGGTTTTCGGGTTCCAAATGCGGTTCCCCGTCTTAAGGAGTGGATCGAAGGCATCTGCAAATCGATGTCATACTTCGAGCGCTCGTGGCGCAATCTTTCGAAAGGCCGGTGGGACGCCCGTTTTCATGATAAGTTTCTTTTTCCTTCGAATAGTTATTACTATGCTCTTAACTCACACCATTCTAACTTTTCTTCTTCCTTTTGTAGGTTTTGCTAAGACCAACGAACTTAGGCCTTTGGAAGGGGATGAGGATGTGTCCTTGTCCGTTAACCCCCCCCCCTGTTGGGGGACAGCCCGGGGCTGCCGCGGGGAAAAGGAAGAAGAGGAAAAGAATACCTTCAGGCTCCTCAAGTCCTGAGGTGAAACCAAAGAAGAGGGTGGCTCGCAAGCCCAGAAAGAGCACTAGCTCCCGAGTACCAGACTCTGATTCGCTCCTCCGGTTCAGGGATGAGTCTGAAGAAGACGACATTTTTATCACTCATGGATCGACCCCTCCCGAAGAGCAGGCCGTAGCCGAAGGGGCGGACCGTGAGACCAACCTTCAACTCAAGGAGTCGAGATGGAGACGGGAACTGAGACCCCCCGAGACGCCGGTTTTGCACCAAAGGAAGCAACCAGTGCAATAGAAATCATAGGGACGTCCTCGTACACTGAATCCATGCCTGATGAGCCTAGGCAGGAAAAGACAAATCGAGTGAAGGAGTCCACGGTGGGGACGACCCCCTCCATTCCTTCTTCAACGGTGTAGATTCATCTACTTTGGAAGATTTTTTTGGTATGGGCGACCTAGAAGTCCCTAGGAAGGATGTATCTTCGGAAGTCGATGGGCCAAGTTCGAGCCCAAAATTGGTGAATTAGTTTCCCGCTCTGAGTGTGGACCCTGGTCGCAAGAGAGCAGTTATTCTTACTATCTCGGATGATGCCCGGATTCTATCTACCCCTGTAGGTGTAGCCAGCTACCTCCAATGCCTGGTGACTGAGGAGGACCAAGCAAAAATGAATGTGTCGTGTCTTTTCAGTGAGGCGCAGCAGGCACTGAATCGGGTGAGGCATCATATACGTCTTTTTGAATTTTACTTAGGTCTTGATATCTCTCATGACTTTCATTATTTTGCAGGCCTCGATACTTTATCATGAGAGCTTCCTCCGGTATCGGGTCAAGGTTAATCAGCTCGAGCTCGAGCTCATGGAGCAGGCTAAAAAAAGAGATACATACAAACTCATCAGTGAGCAACAAGACGGGGTCATCAAGGACCTTCACGCCGAGTTAGATAGGGCTCAGAAGGAAGCATCGGCCCTGGGGTGGGAACATGACGACTTGGTTGAAAGATAAAAGTCTTTGAAGTTAGAAACGAGGAACTGGTCGTAGTGGCTAACGACAAAACCTCATAGGTCCAACAAAAGATCCACGAGGTCGACCAACTCCGAAAGGAGATGAACAAGATCCAGGCCATGGCCGATGGGTGGAAGAGCAAGATGGATGTGCTGGCTTTGGAAAAGGAAACCGCCCAGGCAAAGATGACATCGGTGGAGGTTCAACTTCGGGTGGCATAGGAGAAAGCTAACAAGCGGGCTCAGCTGAATGAAGATCTCTGAGCACACTTGAGCTCAGTTGTCGCAGAATGGGACGCCTTTGGCAAATAGCTCGAAGCAACAAAGTCCAAGCTGGAGGCAACCTCTGCCAACGCCGAGGAGATGGTGGCCCAATACAAGGCCAATATCGAAGATGCCGAGGCTCACCTGAAGACCAATGCCGAATATGTGAGGCGCCTGTCTCAAAGGGAGACCCTCGAAGAATTTCACGATCGAGGCTTCAACCTGTCAGCCGAGATCGAGGAAGCAATAAAGGTTGAGGCCGAGGTGAATAAACTTTCCGAGCCCAAAAGTGCATAGGGCTCCAAGGTTTCCGAGGGATTAGAAGGCTCTGACGGTTCTGGCGACGAATCGGACCTCGGTGAAGATCATGTATAAATGCCTTCAAACATTTTTAGCTTTTGTGTCGTGTATATTTTTTGTTTATTTTGAGGCCGTTTTGGTTAGCCCTTTGTAAATACATTTAGGAATATATAAAATTTTCCTCTTTGGCAATTTCAAGTTCTACTTTTTAGCATCTTTTCATAATTTCTACTCTTGAAAATATTTCTAATGCCTTAGCATATAATCAAATGTCGTAATAAGTCATTTGTTTTTCGGATGTCCGAACAGACCCTGACTCCTATGCAACTTTATTTGATCGAGGCTTTAAAACTCGAAGTGACCGAAAGTTTTCCAAAGATGCTTAACTGATTTTAGATGATGCTTTTATCGAGGTAACCTTTTAGCAGGTTTTGAATTTTTACGAAAGCCTTATGCTTTGACTACGAGCTTGAGACATCTTCGAGTCATTTTTTAGGGTGGCCGTAGCCTTTTGTGTTTAGGCACTACCTAATAGGTTTTGTGCCTTGGGGATTTGGTAGTCTGAGTTGCCCAAAATTATTTTGGACGATAGTCCCTGAGTAGGGGTAGCCCTTGGTCCCAATAGTCCCGAATAGGGATAACCCTTAGGCTCGATAATCCCCGAATTGGGGTAGTCCTTAGGCTCGATAGTCCCCAAATAGGGGTATCCTTAAGCTCGATAGTCTCTGAATAGGGTTAGCCCTTGGGCTCTATGATTAAAGAGGCAATATACGTAATAGCAAGGTGGAAACTTTCTTTCATTTCTACGTGTAAAGTACATGATCGAAAGCGTGTAAAAGCTTGTATTATGGCTTAGGTGGCCTACGTGGTCGCAGTTTATTTGACCGTTTGGCCCTTATAATAAATCCTAACCACTGAGCCTAAGATGTTCAAGTATAAAGTTTCCTTCTTGCTAAAAACCTTAACCCGAGGGTGATGGCCCCTAGTATTCGAGGTCGATCTTGAGAGGGCTCCGATACTGTTAATGCGCCCATTGGCCCCGATTTAAAACTGGCTTTCAAATCTAAGTTAGCACGATTTACTGTTGCCTCGTTAAAAACCTTGCCGGAAAATCCATTTGGGACAAAACCGATCCAAGAGAAAAAGAGTGATACACGTGCTTTCAGACCTAATAGTCACATTCTCCTTTGGCTATTGCCTGTAAGTGTTAGCCCAATTGATAATATTATAAAAAAAGTAAATGAGACCGTACATTAGTAGTAGTAGCACTTTAAGTGCATCACGTTCCAGTTATTCGGTAGCGGTGCACCATTTCCCGCTTTGAGTTTGTACGAGCCCTTGCCGGTAACTCAGACAACTCGATATGGTCCTTCCCAATTCGATCCCAACTTTCCCTCGTTTGGGTTTCGGTTATGCAGTGTCACTTTTCTTAACACTAAGTCCCTAATCTTAAAGACTAGGAGGTTGACTTTTCGTGTAATATCTTTCTATCCGTTGTTTTTGAGCGGCCAACCAGACTAGGGTGGCCTCTCGTCTTTCATCCAATAGTTCTAGGCCCGTACTCATGGCCTCATCGTTCGATTCTTTGATCGAATATCGAAAACTGAGGCTCAGTTCTCCCACTTACAATGATATCAATGCTTCGACACTATAGACCAATGAAAATGGGGTGTCCCCGATACTAGATTTCGAACTTGTACGGTACGCCCACAAGACTTCAGGTAGAATTTTCTTCCACTTCCCTTTGGCATCGGTCAACCTCTTTTCATGTTTTGGAGTATGGTCTTTTTTGTAGATTCCTCTTGTCCGTTCCCACTAGGGTGATAGGGTGTGGAGAGTATCTTTTTAATCTTGTGATCTTCAAAGAACTTGTTTACCTTGCTGCCAATGAATTGCTTCCCATTATCACACGAGACCTCAGCCGGTATCCCGAACCGACATATTATGTAGTCCTAGATGAAGTCAATGACTTATTTTTCCTGGACCTTCTCAAACGCTTGAGCTTCGACTTATTTATAGAAATAATCGGTCATAAACAATATGAATTGAGCCTTACCAGGTGATGTGCCAGAGAATTTCGGAACATCTTGATACTAATTGCATAGATTTTAGCTTGTTTTAAATGTAATTTCCCTTTTGTACTTATGTAATTTTAGTATTTTTGCAGTGTATGAAGCGTAAGGACCTAAGAGCATGGAAAAGAGTTCAAAAAGTCACAAAAAAACAAGAAAAGAGCTAAAAGGCATCGCAAATGTGGATATGCTATCGCAAAACCCACATGCGAGCCGCATATTTCACACCAAGATCGCAGATCAAAACAGACTTCCGGGCAAAGTTCAACGTCAAAAATGCGGTCTCATCTGTGATCGCATAAGCTGTTTGCGAGCCACATATTTCACACCGAGATCACAGACCAAAACAGAATTCTGGGCAAAGTTCAACGTCAAAAATGCGGTCTCATCTGCGAACGCATAACTTGTTTGCGAGTCGCAGAAGTAACCGCAAACCAAACATGAAGTCTACTGAAGGAAGAAAATGCGATGCAAGATGTGGTCGCATTTCTACAATGCGGACCGCAAACCATGAATGCGGTGAAGGCGAAACTAGGGTTACAATCAACGATGGCCATGTCAAAAATGCGGACCGCATGTCTGTTATGTGACAGAAATGCGGTCGCATATTCAACCTGAAAGGCAGTTTTGTCCGATTTCTGTCCCGATTTTTGGCCCTCTATGAATAGATTTATTGGGATTTTGTGGTCTCTATCTTGTCTGACTTTGAAGCTACAATACAAGGCATTAATATTCCTCTCTTTTGGAAGCTTTTGGGTCAAGAATCTTTTACTTTGTAAGCTTTATGGCATTTAATATTCTTTTGCTTTTGTATTTTAGTATGAGTAGCTAACTTTAAATACTTATGTTATGGACCCTAAATGGGTGTTATGTTAATGGGTGTTTAACATTGAATATATATATAATGGTTGGTTGATATTTATTTACTTCTCATTCTTCATTTATTGTTGGTGGTTGCAAACATGAACAAGTGCCATTAAATTCTTGCTTTGCTTGGGAAAGTGGGGTAGAATTTGGTAGAAGTAAATATCAAAGACTCAAGGCTTTAAAACTTATTTCATAAAATCGCTCAGGAATAAGTGAGTTTTATTTGGCATAAACTGATTGTTCTTAATTGCAACTCTTTTATATTTGAAAAAAATCATAAAGAGGAAATACTACCTAACTATTGAAAAATATTGGGTAGTTACTTAGACTTCATTTGCATATCAAAAGGACCTTCCATTAGAAATATATCATATTAACACCGGTAGCATTACATTTCATTAATGGGGACACAACCTTGGTTTCTTTAATCAAATTATTTACATTCTCAATATTTCAATTTGCCATCACCTAAAACCAAACTCAATTCATACTCTTGTTACCATTAATACATACTCTTGTTACGGTTAACTGGATAGAATTACGACTTTAGTCGAGTAACACACTAGTCAAGTAACCTTTTCACACCTATTCCCTGTGGGATTCGACCCCAACCTTGTTGGGTTATTATATTTGACATCGACCGCTTTACACTATTTATTAAAGTGTAATTTGAGCGTATCAAATTTTGGCGCCGTTGCCGGGAAATACTGTTTGAAATTACTAACTAGTGTGTGCTTTACTGTACGTCTTATTATATTCTATCACACTTTGCTTGTTTTGCTTGGTGTTGATAGGAAAACATGTCCGAATATGGTGAAGACGTGGAGGCAAAAATGGAAGAACAATGCCTCGGTGAAGCATTGGTGGCTATTTTGGTGAACTTTGATGGTGAGGATATGGAGGGATATATGGAATCGATAAATGCACTGGAGGGGCTTGGTTCTTACACTTATGCCCCAGCAAAGCTCTCTCTCAACTTGGAGAATAGAGACACACCTCCCGCAAAGCCATCTATTATTGAGCCACCACAACTAGAGCTCAAAGCACTTCCTCCGCACTTGAGGTATAAATTTCTTGGCTCAAATGATACTTTACCGGTAATCGTTTCTTCTTTGTTGAATGATGTGGGTGGAACGATTGTTGAAAGTCTTGAAGGAGCATAGGCAAGCCATTGGATGGACAATTGCGGACATTCGTGGGATTCCGCGGGAATTTGCAAGCATAAAATCCAATTGGAAAGTGAGACCAAACCGAGTGTGGAACATCAATGACGGTTGAACCCGTCAATGCAAGAGGTGGTAAAGTAAGAAATCATCAAATGGTTGGATGCCGGGGTAGTCTACCCCATTGCCGATAGTTCTTGGGTGAGCCCGGTGGAATGTGTACTGAAAAAGGGAGGTATGACCGTAATTGAAAATGAGAAAAATGAGCTCATCCCAACAAGAACGGTGACCGGTTGGAGGGTGTGTATGGATTATCGGAAACTCAACAGTGCCACATGCAAGGACCATTTCTCTATGCCTTTTATTGATCAAATGCTTGATCGGCTAGCGGGAAGGTCATTCTATTGTTTCCTTGATGAATATTCCGGCTACAACCAAATCAACATAGCATTGGAGGATCAAGAGAAGACGACATTCACTTGCCCCTATGGAACGTTTGCTTTTAGCCAGAGCAATTTGGTTTATGCAACGCTCCGGCTACTTTTCAAAAATGCATGATGTCCATTTTCTCTGACATGGTAGAGGATTTTCTAGAAGTCTTCATGGATGACTTCTCGGTGGTAGGTGAGTCTTTTGAGCATTGTCTTAACAATCTTAGACACGTGCTTAAGAGATGTGAAGAGACCAACCTTGTGCTCAATTGGGAGAGATGTCACTTCATGGTGGATGAAGGCATCATGTTGGGGCATAAAATTTCAAAGCATGGCATAGAGGTTGACCGGGCAAAGATAGAGATTATTTCTAAGCTTCCTCCACCTACTTCCATTAAGGTTGTTCAAAGTTTCTTAGGGCATGCCGGGTTCTATAGACGCTTCATCAAGGACTTCTCCAAGATTTCCAATCCTATGTGCAAACTCCTTGAGAAGGATGCCAAATTTGTGTTTGATGAGAAATGCCTTAAGGCCTTTGAGGAGTTGAAGCAAAGGCTCACCATGGCACCTATTATTGTCACACCCGATTGGTCTCTTCTTTTCGAGCTCATGTGCGACGCTAGTGGTGTAGCCATTGGGGCAATGCTTGGCCAACGTCACAACAAGGTTCTTCACCCGGTCTACTATGCAAGCAAAACACTACTTGGGCACAGATGGCGAAAAATATTTGGTGGAGAAGCTGGCTCTCAAAGATGGTCCATGCCTGACCATTGAGTGACTCCAAAGGAACACCAACTTCGTCGTGCCGCGACGTTAAATCAAGCGCTTCATGGGAGGCAACCCATGTGTGGTAACACCTTTTTTGTTCTTTAAAATTTTAACTTTTGATAGATAGATTTACTTGAGCAATTTAAAGTGTGTGTTAGCGTGCAGGGGATTCAAAAGATCACAACACTGGGAAGGAATGCATAAAAAAATAAACTAAAATTAAAAAAAAAGGGGGAAGAAAAACCACTGCGCGAAGTTTGCTGCAAAGATGCAGTCGCGTTTTCACTATGCGGACCGCATTTTGGTCGCAAACTAAAATACTTCAGCATCAGATGGTGACCTCACCCTCACTCAGCCGGTTACCGACTCCCAGAGCGCTTAGTGCGCCACAAGGAGCCCCTTTAACTCTACTCTATGTTCATATGCATTGGGGACAATGCATGCTTTTGGTTGGGGGTGGTAGCCTTGTCTATACTTTTGAAAAATTATAAACAAGCATATGTACTCATGTGTATTTTGTTCGTGATTTTGTATATATTAGTGCTTTGTGATTTCCGTAATAAGTTATGTTATCCTTTTGTGTGTGTGTGTGTGTGTCTATATATATATATATATATATAGTTGTCCATATTTAGTAATTAGCAATGAATTTCCCTTGTTTTTTCTTTGCCGGGTTCTTTTCCAAGGGTGTAATAGTAGAACCAGGACAACAGAATGAAACATGTTGACCGGGTTGGTGTAATTGTCTAGTCTCAAGCATGTGTGTCTGTACATAGCCTATACCCTTCCACAACAACAACAACAAAAAAAAAAGAAGAGAAATCAGCTGTGTGAACTTGAGGCTCGCTCTGTGACTCTACATCTACCTAGAGTTATGCATGTATATATGATGAAAGCTTTGAGTTGCCAAATGTTGACTCGAGGGCTTTAAACTATGTGAACCAAACAGTTCGTGTGCCATGTGTGTGAGTTCTTTGTGTAGATAATTCTTGTGTTTGCTTCTGCCATCTAGAACTTGCCCGGTTGATTTTTCGATGCTGATAATAATTACACTTGGTGGGAGGGATGATCTTAGGAATTATTTGTTTTATTTGCAAAACCTCTTTAGCCTTTCAAGCCTACCATTGCATAAATAATATCACTAGTGCCCTATTCGAGCCTTTAACCTTTTCTAATCTTTCCTTTTGTAAAATAATTCCCTCTTTTGAACCCGTTCCTCCTCGAACATTGAGAATGAGGCTAAAAGCCTAAGTTGGGGGTGTGGTGTCAGAGTAGAAATGGGTTAGGTTATACATTGAGTGTAGGAGCATATACCTCAAAGTGTTCATATGAAATTATTCAAGCTCCAAAACAATTAATATATATATATATGTGTGTGTGTGTGTGTGTGTGTGCGCGTGTGTGTGTGTGTGTATAATTATGGAGCCTTGAAGAAAATTAGAAAGGTATTTAAGGTGATTCCATATTGGGAACTAGATACCAATGTGGCTATGGGGTTTGAAAAGAAACAAAGTGCAAAAAGAAATGAGAACGTGATTAGTGTTCAAGGAGGGTGTAGTCACTTGTATCTAAATGCTTATCCAACCCTTCCCTAAACCTACATTACAAGCCTAAAAAGTCCTTATGGGATCTCCAACCGAGCATTCTTAGAATTCAGCGACGAATTAAAATAAGGGCAAGCCTATGGTATGTTGTAACACTTGAAACTCTTTTGTGAGAGTGAGTGTATTTGTGAATTAGTCCCTTTTTGTTGTCATTGTAAATATTGTGATTTTGGGACTTTCTTTCTAGTGAGGGCACATGAACTGTAAGGTTGAACAAAAATTGAGTTTTTGAGTCCAACGCAAGTGCACTCAGCTGAGGGTAGCATTTTGTCACATGGTCTGAGGCTCAAAGTTCACAAGTTGATTAGTTTTCCTTGTATATATCGATGGTTCAGGAAGGGTAAAACACTCGAAGATGCATGCTTGAAATACTAACAACAAACACCGTCCATGGTCACTATTGTTTCATGTCTTGTAGATGAAGTCTAGAATAGGATAGTGTCATCTTAGTTGCTTGAGGACAAGCAAGAGTTTAAGTTGGGGGTGTTGATGTGCCGGAGAATTTCGGCACATTTTGATACTAATTGCTTAGATTTTAGCTTGTTTTAAATGCAATTTTCCTTTTGTACTTACGTAATTTTAGTATTTTGCAGTGTATGAGGCGTAACGACCTAAGAGCATGGAAAAGAGTTCAAAAAGCCACAAAAAGACAAGAAAAGAGCGAAAGGGCATCGCAAATGTGGATATGCTATCGCAAAACCCACATGCGAGCCGCATATTTCACACCAAGATCGCAGATCAAAACAGATTTCTCGGCAAAGTTCAACGTCAAAAATGCGGTCTCATCTGTGATCGCATAACCTGTTTGCGAGCCGCATATTTCACACCGAAATCGTAGACCAAAATAGAATTCTGGGTAAAGTTCAACGTAAAAAATGTGGTCTCATCTGCTATTGCATAACTAGTTTGCGAGCCACAGAAGTAACCGCAAACCAAAAATAAAGTCTACTGAAGGAAGAAAATGCGATGCAAGACGCAGTCACATTTCTACAATGCGGACCGCAAACCATGAATGCAAGGCAAAACTAGGGTTACAATCTGCGATGGCCATGTCAAAAATACGGACCGCATGTCTGTTATGTGACAGAAATGCGGTCGTATATTCAACCTGAAAAGGCAGTTATGTCCGATTTCTGTCCCGATTTTTGGTCCTCTATAAATAGATTTATTGGGGTTTTGTGGGCTCTATCTTGTCTGACTTTGAAGCTACAATACAAGGCATTAATATTCCTCTCTTTTGGAAGCTTTTGGGTCAAGAATCTTTTACTTTGTAAGCTTTATGGCATTTAATATTCTCTTACTTTTGTATTTTAGTATGAGTAGCTAACTTTAAATACTTAGGTTGTGGACCCTAAATGGGTGTTATGTTAATGGGTATTTAACATTGAATATATGTATAATGGTTGGTTGGTATTTATTTACTTCTCATTCTTCATTTATTGTTGGTGGTTGCAAACATTAACAAGTGCCATTAAATTCTTGCTTTTCTTGAGAAAGTGGGGTAGAATTTGGTAGAAGTAAATATTAAAGACTCAAGGCTTTAAACCTTGTTTCATAAAATCGCTTAGGAATAAGTGGGTTTTATTTGGCATAAATTGATTGTTCTTAATTGCAACTCTTTTATATTTGGAAAAATCATAAAGAGGAAATACTACCTAACTATTGAAAAATATTGGGTAGTCACTTAGACTTCATTTGCATATCAAAAGGACCTTCCATTAGAAATATATCATATTAACACCGGTAGCATTACACTTCATTAATGGGGACACAACCTTGGTTTCTTTAATCAAATTATTTACATTCTCAACATTTCAATTAGCCATCACCTAAAACCAAACTCAATTCTTACTCTTGTTACCATTAATACAAACTCTTGTTAAGGTTAACTGGATATAATTACGACTTTAGTCGAGTAACACACTAGTCAAGTAACCTTTTCACACCTATTCCCTGTGGGATTCGACCCCAACCTTGTTGGGTTATTATATTTGACATCGACCGCTTTACACTATTTATTAAAGTGTAATTTGAGCGTATCACCAGGCGCCTATGGTACGGGACCGATGATGTTCATTTCTTAGTCAATTTCATATTTTTAATAGACTGCCTAACTACATTACTCGTAGGCGGATGCCGAGTTCGGACCCCTTTGCGTTCGAGGCACCGTCCGTAAAGAGGGTCCAAATTCCTGAGGAAGTCCCCGAGGTTAATAACATTCCATTTCGACCTCGGATATTAAGGCCAGCATAAAGTCGGCCACGAAGTTTGCCAAAATTTGTGATTTGATGGCGGAATATCGTACCCGCTAATTTCTATGGCCCATTAGACGAACTAGCCTGAGAGCTGGGGTTTGTGCATTATGTTCCTTAGTGGATAAGAAGTTAAAACGCACACGGGGTGGCATTGAAAATACAGCTTTAACTTTCTAGAGGCGCTTAACAAAGCGAGCGCCAACTTTTCCAGGTGAGGATACCTTGTTTCGGCCTCGCCTAGAGTTCTACTAACATAGTAAATAGAAAATTGTGTACCTTCCTCTTTCCGGTCTAGGACTCCGCTTACTGCTACCTCGAATACCACCAAGTACAGGTACATCTGCTCATTCAAAGGATGGAGCAAGGGTGGACTCTAAAGGTACCGTTTGAGTTCTTTGCTTGCTGGCATTCCGGGGTCCAAGAAAATTTATTCTTCTTCTTTAATAATGAGAAGAACCAACTCTTATCGGAAGACCTCGATATGAACTGGCCTAGGGCAGCTATGCGTCCGGTTATCCTCTGAATGGCCTTGACATTTTCCACCATGCTGATGTCTTCTATAGTTTTGATTTTATCAGGATTTATCTCAATCCCTTGGTTGGACACCATGAGTCCAAGGAATTTCCCAGATCCGACCCCGAATGTGCATTTCTCCTAGTTCAGCTTCATATTGTATCTCTTCAGTATGTCAAAGGTGGATGTTTCAAATGGTCCTCTGCTCGCAAGGACTTATATAACATGTCATTAATATAAACCTCCATTGATTTTCCTATTTGTTCTTTGACCATCCGGTTTACTAGGCGTTAGTGGCACCGGCGTTCTTTAGTCTGAACAGCATTATGTTATAACAATAGGTGCCGAATTTAGTGATAAAGGAGGTTTTTTCCTGATCGCGCGGGTCCATCCGGATTTGATTGTACCCGGAATAGGTGTTGAGAAAGTTGAGTATCTCATGCCCGGCTGTCGCATCAATCATGTTATTGATAATAGGCAAAGAAAAAGAGTCCTTAGGGAACGCCTCAAGTCTTTGTAATCTATGCATTCTTAATTTATTTTCCTTTTTAGGCACTACCACTAAGTTAGCTAACCAATCGAGGTACTTAACTTCCAGAATGGAAACTATTTTAAGGAGTTTGGATACCTCTTCTTTGATGAATGAATGTTTGACTTCGGATACAGGCCTCTTCTTCTGTTTAACCAGGTGGAACTTCGGATCCAAGCTTAGCTTATGAGTGGTTATTTCTAGCAGGATCCCTGTCATATCAAGATAGGATCAAGCGAAACAATCAATGTCAGCTATAAGAAATTTAACGAGTTTTTTCATGAGCTCCAGAGTTAACCCCATCCCCAGGTATACCTTCCGATCGGGCAAGTGTTTGATCAATATGACTTGCTCCAGCTCCTCAACCATTGATTTGGTGGCATCAGAATCATCAGGGGTGATGAATGGACCTAGGAACTCCGTAATCATCATCCTCGTGTGCTCCTTGCTTCTCCGGTTCGGTCAGGCCCGATATAGGTGATTGCTATTTAGTTTCTTCCTTCCTAATCAGATTTGTGTTCTTTGATGTCGAGAGTGCGTACATCGGGATCACCTCATCGACTGTGAACACTTCTTTTGCAGCCGGTTGCTCTCCATAAACTGTCTTAATTCCTCCAGGTGTAGGGAACTTTAGTGCCTGGTGCAGTATCGAGGGTACTGCCCTCATGTTGTAAACCCACGGTCTTCTGAATAGAGCATTATATCTCATATCCCCTTCGATCACATAGAATTTTGTTTCCTGAATGGTCCCGGCAGTGTTCACCAGTAGGGTTATCTCCCCTTTAGTAGTTTTGCATCCCATGTTGAATCCATTTAAAACCCGGAGTGCCAGCACTATTTGGTCTTGTAGACCAATTGCTCTACGACCCTCGATCTGATAATATTGGTTGAGCTACCTGGATCAATCAATACGTGCTTAACTCGAGATATAAGTACAGATATTACCAGTGCATCATTATGCGGTTGTACGATGGCTTCGGCGTCCTCATCCTTGAACGAAATGGTTCCCTCCAGAATATAATCTCTAGTTCGTTTTTCCCTTGTGATGGACACCTTGGTGTGCTTAAGCATTGTCCCTGGGGGACGTCGAGTCCACCAATGATCATGTTGATCACATGCTGAGTTTCCTCTTGTTCGGTCTGTTTGTTGGAGTCCCTGTTCTTGAATTGATTTTTGGCTCGATCACTCAAAAATTCCCGGAGATGCTCGTTATTGAATAACCGGGCCACTTCTTCTCTTAACCCTGGGAAGTCTTCGGTTCTATGGCCATGAGTGACATGATACTTACACATTAAGTTTGGGTTTCTCTAGGTAGGGTAGGACTACAATGGACAAGGCTACTTGGTATCTTTCATCGCTCGATGGCAGATACAATGCTGGCAGCATCGACATTGAAGTTATATTCTGATAACCTTAGTGCCTACCTAGCCCTGAGTGGCCTGTCCAAACCGTTTTGCTCATGAGTCCCCGGCTACTATGGCCTCGATCATTCCTCTTTTAGTTTCTCGCAAGGTTGATGAGATCTGACCCTAGCCAGAGGGATCCTAACCCTATGGTGTGAGTATCATGGGACCAACGGCCACCCGACTGGGGACTGCTGATATTTGCGCAAGGAGGTGGTGACATTGCTAAAAGACGGCCATCTCAAAGAGTTCTTAATCAACCGGGCTAAAAATAACTATGGTCGCAATTGGGATTCGCTGAGCCCTGAAAGACAGGAGAAGACCCTCCTCCTCTAACGATCAACATGATTTTCAGAGGGAATGAGATCAATGGTGTAACCTTCCCAGCCACAAAAAAGACAAAAGTATCGGTAACACATAGCAAAAGACTTCGGGAAATTGCCGAGGATGATATCACCTTCACAGAAGAGGACGCCGATGGACTCTTACTACCGCACAACGATGCTCTGGTAATTTCCCTTAATGTTTTAGATTTTAAAACTAAACGTGTTTTGGTAGACCCAAGGAGTTCAGCCAATATTATTCCAATGGAGAGTGTTGGAACAAGCCAAGCTAACCGGAAGCATCATTTCAGCCACAAATCTCCTCGTCGGCTTCAACTTAGCAAGCGTGACAACCAGAGGGGAGATTGTGCTGCCCATGAATGCCAAAGGAGTAATGAAGACGTCCCTGTTTGAAGTAGTAGACAATGATATGGGCTACAACATTATTCTTGGAAGACCATGCTTATACAAAATGAAGGTTGTGCCATCGACATACCATCAACTTTTGAAATTCCCAACTCCAGAGGAAGTTAAACAAATAAGAGGAGATCAACTGGCAGCAAGGGAGATGAACGTGATCTTGGTTTCCAGTGGCAAAGGAAAAGAGCATGTGACATAGCAATTACAGGAAGCGATGCCTGCTCCCGAGCCAATAGCAGTCGACAAAGGGGGGAGTTGTCGAAATCTCATCAGGTACCTAGGTATTTCCAGGTACCAGAAGAAATGGACGCAACCAAATCCACAGTAGGAGAACTCGAACAAGTCACATTATTCGAGGAGTTCTAGGAGATGAAATTCCACTTGCGGACAGAGAGCTCAGGTCAGGATTTATAGAATTTCTTAAATCTAACGTTGACTGTTTTGTGTGGTCGCATTCAGATATGACAGGTATCCAGCTAGAAGTGGCTGTACACAAGTTAAGCCAGGATCCCAATATCCCTCCGGTAAGGAAAAAGAAACGCCTTATTTTCGAGGTCAGAAACAGGTTTGTCAAAGAAGAGGTAACTCGATTGCTTGATATCGCTTCAAATCTAGAGGTAAAGTATCCTAACTAGTTAGCTAATGTAGTAGTAGTTCCAAAAAAAAAAATCGCATGTGCATAGATTATAAGGATCTGAATAAGGCGTGTCCAAAAGACTCATTCTCATTGAAACATTGATAAAATGATTGATGCGACGGTTGGGCATAATTTGATGAGTTTCCTCTATGCCTATTCCGGGTACAACCTAATCAAAATGAACTTGGAGGATCAGGAAAATACTTTGTTCATAACGAACTTTGGCACATATTGCTAGATTGTGATGCCTACCGGGCTTAAGAATGGTTGAGCCACTTATCAGAGGCTTGTGAACAAAATGTTTGAAAAACAAATAGGGAAACAATAGAATTTTACATAGATGATATGTTGGTTAAGTCTTTGAACACAAGTGATCATCTTATATACCTCCAAGAAACCTTTGACATCCTAAGGAAGCATAATACGAAGCTTAACCCCGAAAAGTATGCATTCAGAGTCAGCCCCGGTAAGTTCTTGGGGTTTATGGTGTCACAAAGGGTAATCAAAGTCAATCCCGATAAAATTAAACCCATCAAGGACATCCCTGACAAGCTATCAAATGTGAAAGAGGTTCAAAAGTTAACAGGAAGACTGGCTGCATTGAGCATGTTCATTTCACTATCTTCAGAAAAATGTCATCACTTCTTCTCACTTCTACAAAAACAAGAACAACTTCAAATGGACTACGGAATGCCATCAGTCTTTGAAAGATTTGAAAAGGTTTTTGCCGAGCCCTTCGTTACTATCAAAATTGGAGAAAGGAGTGCATTTGTTAATTTACTTAGCGGTCTTGAAAGTAGCGGCAAGTGCCGTTTTAGTACATGGAGATGAATGTATGCATTCTTCTGTCCATTATGTTAGTAACATTTTAACGGGAGCGAAAACTCGCTACCCACACCTTAAAAAATTGGCCTTAGCCCTTGTAGTGGCCGCTCGAAAGCTTAGGCCTTATTTTCAATGCCACCCGACAGCCGTGGTGACAACCTTTCCCCTGCAAAATATCCTTCACAAACCTGAACTGTCAAGTCGACTGGCCAACTGGGCAATCGAAATGAGTGAATTTGACATAAGATATAAACCCCAGATTGCAATCAAGTAACAAGTTTTGGCCAATTTTAGTCCTGGACTGCTGCCTTTTGGCCATCAAAGAAGCGGTGATAATGTTGGAGTCGGCATCAGGAATATGGATCTTATTCACGGACGGAGCTTCAAATGTGAAAGTGTCCGGGTTCGGGGTAGTACTAATCACTCCCTCGAGAGAAATCCTAAGGCAGGCCATAAGAACTGTTCCCTTTGACTAACAATGGAGCCGAGTATGAGGATTTGATTGTAGGACTCGAGCTGGCTCGAGGACTGGACTCCGAGGTCATAGAAATCAAATGTGATTATCAATTGGTTGTAAATTAGGTACACGGGATCTTCGACACCAAAGAGTAACGCATGCAACAATATGTAGTGAAAGTCCAGGTTCTGCTCGCATGGTTCTGGGAATGGTCAATCACCCATATCCAGAGGAAAGCAAATGCAGAAGCTGATGCGCTAGCTAACTTGGGCTCGTCCACAGAGATGAAGGGATCCCACTTCGGTACGGTTGTATAGCTCATGCATTCGATATTGGACGTGGACGGTTATTATAAAATAAATGCAACTAATTTGGTCTGGGACTGGAGAAATGAGATCATCGATTATCTTGAGCACGACAAACTTCCCAAAGATCCGAAGGCATCCCGGGAGCTACACATAAAGTAGCTCGTTACTGCTTCATGGGAGGCTAATTGTGTAGAGAGTCTTTCCAAAGCTCGTTGGCTCGATGTTTAGGAGCCTCCGAGGCTAATTATGTCATGAGAGAACTTCATGAAGGAATCTGTGAAAATCACTCGGGTGCGGACTCGTTGGTAGTAAATTTAATTAGGAAGGATACTACTAGCTCCGGATGGAACAAGACGCTAAGAGATATGTTCAGAAATGCGACAAGTGTCAATGCCACGCGCCGTTGGTGCATCAACCAGCAGATTTATTGCACTCGGTATTGTCACCCTGGCCATTCATGAAATGGGGGATAGATATAGTCAATCCGCTACCGCTAGCTCCAGGAAAGGTTTGATTTATTTTAATTTTAACTCATTACTTTTCTAAGTGAGTTGAAGCAGGTCCTTACCAGAAAATCGACGAGCACGAAGTGGTCGATTTCCTGTGGGAGAGCATAATTTGTAGGTTTGGAATACCAAAAGACATAGCTAACGACAACGGGTCATAATTAATAGGCGCAAAGGTCACAAATTCCTTGAAGACTTAAAAATAAAATGAATCACATCATCGCCATAACACCTGAGCTCAAATGGCCAAATGGAATCAATAAACAAAGTGATTATTCAAAATCTTAGAAAGAGATTGGAAGCAGCCAAAGGTAAATGGAAAGAAGAATTATTGGGAGTGTTATGGGCATGCCGAATGATGGCCAAGTCAAGCACGGGGGAGACACCTTTCTCTCTCGTATACGGAGCAGAGGCCCTGATCTTGGTGGAAGTGGGAGAACCTACAAGGAGGTACTTCCGGGCGGATGAGGAAGCAAACTACGAAGTGTTGTTAGTTTGATTGGAGCTGCTCATCGAAAGAAGGGACTTGACACATATAAGGATGGTGGCCCAGAAACAAAGAATGGAAAGATACTACAATCGAAGAGCTAATCTCCGTTATTTCAGAGTAGGAGACTTGGTTTTAAGGAAAGTGACTCAAAACACCTGAGAGCTCAACGCAGAATAGCTGGGTCCAACATGGGAAGACCCTTACCGGATTTCAACTATTGCTGGGAAAGGATCATACGAATTGGAAAACCAAGACGGGGTAAAATTGCCGAGCAACTGGAATGTGGCACACCTCAAAAAGTTCTACTATTGCTGATGAGCACCGCCCATACTAAAAGTATGTGTTGCACTCTTTTTCCCTTCGTCTAAATTTTGTCCCAATTCGGTTTTTCTGGCAAGGTTTTTAATGAGGCAGAAACGGAAAGCATACTACAAAGGAAGCACCATCAGCTGAAATAAGACCTTTATACGACAAGGCATGGAAACAATGAACCACTACGGGACAGTTAGATAGTCTTTTTCTCGATAGCAAAGATCCTAATGGGAAACAAAGCTTGCTATCGGAAAAAGGGCTACCCAGCCGTTCACGAGTGTCCCTTCACCACTGGAGGGTGGTCAAATATTCTTTTGCTCGGTAGCGAAGTTCCCAACGGGAAATGAAGCTTTCTATCAGACCAAAGATTATCCAACCATTCACTAGTGGGATTTTCAAAAGAGTAAGATTTCTAGTATTCCAATTCACATTCTTCGCATTAGAACGCTAGAGGGGTGAATGATATGAGAATACGGCAAACTGACTGCCACATAAACTAGGACTACGAAATTCGAGAATAGAGATGTATCATTGGGATCGGGGACTGCGCGACCAGTCCCATAGAAACAAGTTATACAAATTAGCCACAAGTAATGGCAATTTCTTTTCAGCACAACAAATGCTTATGCCCTTTTGAAAATGGGAGGAATAAAGTAAATTCCTTTTATTTTTATCTTGTTTCTTCTCCAAACGATGAATTAATTTTATCATTGAAAGTTAATCAAGTACTTCAAATACTAGTGCTGGAATGAACAGTAGACGTTTGCTTCAAGAGCACCGTAAATACTGTTATGAAACCCTCACCATAAAGGGTTGGTTTTGGAAGAATTTATGCCCAGAACAAAATTACTATTGGGGAAAAATACACTCGAAGCCTTGTATAACTCGATGCAAAAAAGTAAAATTTGCGCAATGCTTAAATGAAAAAGTACTTTTATATAGCACACGTGCCAAGCAGCATACCAAGTAGCACAAGTGCAAAAGTATGAAAAAGAAAAACAAAGGGAAAAGAAAGAAAAAAACTATACTATTGCGTCCCCAGAACTTGGGGGAAGAAAAGCGTCTGCGCCCCTAGGAGAAGTAGGCGGATCTGCCGCCGGCTCGGGACCTTGGCCTTCATCATCATCCCCTTCAAGTTCCTCCTCAGTTCCTGAAAACTCGTAACTAGAACCAGAAGAGCCAGTCACATCGGGTTGGACCAGCAGGCCCCTTCGGGCAGTTGACTCCAGCTCACGGGCGTTGGCGATCTCGGCATCAAAATCAATAACGCCCCCTTTGTCCTCTTCAAAGGTATTTTCCTCATGCTATACATCGAATGTGTTTTTTCAACAATGACGGATCCACTCGGTGCTGAAGCTCTGACTTAAGATGATCAACCTCAATCGAAAGGCTATTTCACTTGGATCTCGCAGCCTGAAGGCTGATATCAAAGTCACGGATAGTGGAGCTATAAAATTTATTGTGCTCCATGACCCTCTTATACTTCTCTTCTATCTGGGCATGCTTCTCCTCGGTAGCAGCAACTTCTTCAGCTTTGGAGTTCAAAGCTGCCTCCAAATTATTCAATTTTAAGTAGAGGCAGCCTCGCGTTAGGCGGCAGCAAGAACAACATTTTAGACCTCAGACCATTTGCCTTGGCCTCTTAAAATTGGACCTTTAAAAAGGCGCTTGGCCACCTCCTGCTCTCTTTTCTGCAACCGAGCCACCAACTCACTGGCTTCAGCAGCTTGTGCTTCCAGTGCTGGGAGATGAGCAGCAATTTGATACTGCTCGTATGTAAGTTTTTCTTTATCGAGGATCAACTTCTGAAGGCCCTTGAAAGAAAGAAAGTTAGCATGCGGAGCAAGAACTCAAATCATAAATCCTGCCATAACAAAACAAGAAGAAGTAATAAAAGGATCAAATATCATACCGCTGCTGCATTGTTTACCATACACACTCCGGAAAGAGAGTGTATTTTCTTCTTATCCTTCTCTAAACCCAGTGCCTTAGGTAATTGGAAAGTTCCACCGGCCGGGACAGCAAATGGCACTCGATTGAGACTGAGAAGGAGATGCTCCTCCTCCTCTAAGGATCTGCGAGGGGGGCGAATAGTTATACCCTACATTCCCATGGTATGAGGACTGGGGAGGGAGGACGTCTTCCTCTCGGGTGTCTGCGGCCAGTGGGGATGATGTAGCAGTTGCTGGTGGTGAAGGCATGGTTGCCGAAGAAGGAGATGAAGATGATGGCATTTTGGGTTGAGAACAACTGCGACAAAAGCAGTGCTAGTTATAGGTTGCTCATCAACCGAAGACAGAAAAAGCCCGGTACCCCGCTTCACACTACTTGGAGCAGTGACTGGGTTCGGAAGCGAGAATTGGCATCCTCCACTATATCACACTCTCCCCAGAGCGCTTGGACGTCGTCCTCGATTGGTGTTATTAGCTTTTCAGATTGAGCATTCTGTTGAGCTAATGAAGGTCGTTGTCTCCTGTGTAGGGAAGTCCCTTCATCACTGGCTCTCCCATCATCATCGATCACCATAGTGGCTGCGGTTCGCTCAGGCATGACACGCTTCACCCTTTTATTTTTACCCTCGGTCGTAGAGGAACATCGCTTTTTTTGTTGCTTGTTCTCCGGCTGGGGACTCCGAGAGGAAGCACCTGCATTTGAAGCAGGTCCGATATGGCACCCGTTCGGGGTGAAAGCCTCAGGCAGCAACCTCGCTGCATCTGTGGGATCAGCCAATACATCCTCCTCGGAGACGGTAACAGAACCCTGTGGAAGACCTGAATTCAATAGAAAGAAAAGTTAGCCAATTTTCTTATAGGCGAGGTAAAAACAAGATTAGTTCGGGAATCAACTTACCATGATTTTCGGCCTTCTACCCGTATTTGAGGGCAAGTTCTTTCCACCGGCAGGTCTCAGGCGTGGTAATACCAAAAATCTTTTGGACCCACAGGTCCAAGCATTCAACCCTTGGTGGAGTCCACCAAGTTGCTTAAATAGTTAAAAGAGAAGGATCAGTAATAGCTTGAAACAACCTTTAATCAAGAAAAAAACAGACTTTGAACTTACGTGTAAGAGTCCATGACTCGGGGAAACCGGAGTTGTGGCCGTGATGATATCACTGGTTGCAACCACAACAAACCACTCCATCAATCCGCAGTCGCTGTAATCATCCATGCTGGTGAGAAATGCATGGTGACCATGTTTGCTGAAGTTTGTTGCTCCCCCACGAAAGATTTTGGGAGAATAACGATTCATCATGCAGGCCAAGGAGAGGTCTTCCCCTGTCTCCTGACATAGCCGCCGCAGACAGGCTACCGTCCGCTACACAGAGGGACTTACCTATGCCAAACAGACTTGATACCGATGGAAAAACTCCAAAATTATAGGGTCAAGTCCCCCGCTCAATGAGAATGGACCCAAAGTGAAGGGATAGAAGAAGGGTACACACCAACAGCCCATGTGCGGGAGTTAGTAGAAGAAAAATTCTTCCCAAAATTCTTGGTTGTACTGAGCCTTCTGGGGATAATGGTACTCACCGTAGGAGGAGCAACATCATCAGTGCTTTCTTTGTTTTTTGAAGAGCTGGAGTTCTAGGAGGAGGAGGCCATGGTTAACAGAAAGAAGTAAGAATACATTGAAGAAGAAGGTTAAAGAGGAGTGAAAGCAAGGAAGAATTGGATGCAACGAAGTTGAGAGAGTTTTAAAAAACTGTGAAGTGTAAGAAAAGAAGGAGGAGGCGTATAAATAAAGGGAATAGGCGACTAAAATCGTGCCCATGATTACTTCGAGAACCGGCGAATGTATTGTTAAATCGTAGAGTAACGCATGTTCGAGGCATTAAATGCGGAGAGACGTGCGTCAGAAACTTTTCAGAAGAGATCAGAAAATTTTCCTCCAAGAAAGGTATCTTCACCAACTTCCCAATGGCACAAAGATGTGCTACTAGAAAGCAGGTGGACTATTTGTATAGGATAAAATCGGTTCACATTAAATACTTGTATAACAGAGAAACACATGGAACCAGAAACGGATGGAAAGCGAGACAAGTGGAAACCAAGATCGGGGCAGTAGCTCCGGTTGGAATCGGGAAGCTCCCAAAGGGAATATTGCTAATAAAAACAAACGAGGAATATTCTATAGTATTAAATACATAGTTCGTTATAGAGAATTTTTACATTCATAGCCTGCCGTTATACATTCTTCAATAGCCCCCACAATTGTCATTTAAGAGGGGCTTGATCCTAGGATCTTGTTCCCTAGGTGCAATTATAAATAGTGACTTCAACATCCATCGTAAGGACACGAATTTTCTGACAAACTTATGTTGTATACTATTCAAGAGCTCAATAATACTTTATTTCTTGTTTATTGATATTTATACTACTGCCTTCGGAAGCTCTGCTTTTGGAAACAAGTTATCTGCTGCCTTATCTCAATTTCAACGCTAAGTCTTATATTTTTGTTTAATTTATTTATCATTTTAGGACCAAATCGATTCGTTTGTCTATAAACCACGTATAAATTCAATTGTACCTTTTTACGGGTAAACAATCATGGTAAAATAAGTATAGCTAATAAGTACTATAATTACATAATTAAGCACTAAAGAAAAAGATAAACTAAGTTTTGCATTTTCATTATAAACCAATGTAAAGCTAAAAAAATAGATATCCAACACTATCATCATTCCTAATGTTGTATTGAATTTTTTTTTTGTTAGCATTAGTATTGATTTGAACTTTATTTGAGTTACTATATTTATGGGCTCTAAAGTTTATTTACCATTCACGAATGTGAAGTCCAAACTTGAAATAATATGTTAAAAGATAAAATTGTCAAATAATGTAAGACATATTTAAAAATTACATTACAATAAATATTTATATGTATACAATATTTTTTAAAATTGTATAAATATACTATCAGGTAGGTTTGGTTTAGGTTTGACTTTTTTTAGTTAAAATTAAACCAAACCAAATCAATTATGGTCGGATTTTGCTCTCCAATACTAAACCAAATCAAACCAAAAATTACAATTGAATTTTTTTTTTCAGTTTAACTCGAATTATCAGTATAGGACGGTTTATGAGTTTTTTTGCACATCCCTAATTAATATACTCCTTTCTTTTATTTCCTTTTTTTCAGCGATTCTGCCTTTAAACTACAGATATATTTTGAAGTATGTCCTAGTTCGTATGTGACTATAGAATCTATTTATCCTTAACTTCCGGACAAGTCTACCAAAAAGTCTAGTTTGTTTATATTGTCTTCACACGGTATCCTAATAGGAACAAATTCAAGAATAGTATTATTTTTTTCTTTTTTCCAGTTAATAACTTATAATACCCATCAAGTGTTGGAAGTTAAGAATTTTGATACCCACCGTGATCTCATGGATTTGCAGAAGAAAGGAGGAGCAGGAGCAAAAGAATTTCGATGTCAGCAAGGTTGAGACAATTGGTCAAGTACCAAGAACTAAAGGATTAGTCTCTGAAGAAACAAGAAACGTACGTGGAAAAAATTACGCCCTAGGATTACGTCCCGATGGATTAAATGACAGCCATTGGATCAAGTTGAGCAATTGGAATGTAGTGAGTAAGACATGTGAAGACACCAGTGTCTGGATTGTGTCCTGATGGATTAAATGACAGTCGTAGATAATAATAAAAATTGTCATTTAAAAGAAGGGGCAAATTGTCATTTAGTAGGGCAAAACATTTGATATCAGAGAGGCTCCGTCATTAATAAAAAATATGGAGACGTTAGATAATTTGATTTATATTTCCATTTTCTCCAAAGCTATGATGGAAGCCATCTCGAAATTGCAATTATTTTTCATTCTTTGATTTATCATTAAAAACAATGTTATATTTACCATGTGCACAACAGCACGAGGACATGTATGGGATTGTAACAACTTTTACTAGAGCGCGTGTTACTATAGTAATCAGGTAGCTTCTTTCTTATAAACGATTTATTAATGAGAACTAGCTTGAACTAATTTTGGATTTGGTCATTCTTATTAAATTCTCTTTGACCTTAATTTTCTTTGAGGAACGTGGCTCATTTATTCGCTTGCCTATAAACTTGTGGCTTCTCCAAAAGTGACAAACCAGGTTCTCCAACGACCAGGGGCGAAGATACAGCTCTGCTTATGGGTTTAGTCCCAGGTTCTTCATCAATGTGGCTTTGTTAAGTATGCTTTCAATAAGTCACGAGTAGAGAGTTTTTTTGTGCACACTTCCTATATTTCCTGTTAGCATGGATTTATTAATTAGTATAAGCCTGCTTGATTAAGAAATCAATTTATTGAACAGAGATAAAATCGTCTTCTGGGAATATGGAGAAAACGCTTTCATAAACGGATAAAAAATACCTCAAAAACTGGTTTCTTCCCTACAAGACAAGTGTGACAAATATGCTTTGATAACACATTAGCTTAGATACCTATCAGAACATAATCTAATTTGATTAACTTCGCCTTGAAGTCTAGTCTAGCGTAACGAAACTTGAATTGGTCTCAATAAATTCATCTTTCGAGACAAATTTAGATAACGTTACAATAATTCAATTTCCTTGCAACGAAACATAAAATTTCTGACACCAGAATATTTGTTGCTTTCGTTTTGTATTTATTAGTACTACTTTTTTGGCATGCTTAATATTAAACGACTTTTTGCAAACTAAAATTTCCGGCAATGAAGATGTATATATAACTAGATCGTAAAGGATCTTTTTGTATATTACATTGACAACGAGCAGCTATAGAATACAGAAAGAGTAGTAACAATAACAACAAACTCAGTATTTCTCATATCGTGGAGTCTGGAGAGGGTAGTGTATACGCATACCTAACCCCTACCTTGTGAAGATAGAGAGGTTGTTTCCAATAGACCCTGGCTCAGGAAAGCATCAGCACCACATTAACGAAAAGATAGACAAGAAGGGACAACACCAAAAAGTCATGTGAAATCAGCATAAAAAATGACGCGATAATAAGATGATCAAAATGAAAGAAAACGACAGGTAGTCATAGAGACCTACTACCGACATAATGCGAGTGCGCGCTCTAATACTACCGGTATGAACAATGTAGACCACCTACCCTACTATCCTAATCCTCGACCTCCACACCTTCCTATCAGGGTCATGTCCTCCATCAGCCGAAGTTGCGCCATGTCTTGCCTAATTACCTTTCCTCACTTCTTGTTCGGCCTACCTCTACCTCTCTGTAGGCCTTCCAATGTCAACCTCTCACATCTCCTCACCAATGTGTCTATGCTCATCCTCCTCACATGTCCAAACCACCTAAGCCTCGCTTCTCGTATCTTCTCCTCGATAGGAGCCACATACACTTTATTGCAAATAACCTCATTCCTAATCCTATCTAACATGGTGTGCCTGCACATCCATTTCAACATCCTCATCTCTGCTACCTTCATCTTCTGGACATGGGCGATCTTGAATACTCAGCCCATACAACATAGTCGGTATGACCATCAATCTGTAGAACTTACCTTTTAAGTTTTGATGGCACCTTCTTGTCTTACAAAACACCGGAAGCGAGTCTTCATTTCATTCATCCCGCAACAATACGATGTGTGACATCTTCATCAATCTTCCCACCCCTATATAATAGACCCAAGGTACTTAAATCTTTCTCTCTAAAGAATGACTTGCGAGTCCAGCCTCATCTCCTATTCCACTCCCTGATTCACACAACTGAAGTTACACTCCAAGTATTCTATCTTGGTCTTGCTCAACTCGAAACCTTTAGACTCCAGGATCTGCCTTTATACCTCTAACCTCGCGTTCACACTGTGCGTCTCGTCAATCAATACAATATCATCTGCAAATAACATGCACTATGGCACATCTTGTTGGATGTAGTGCGTTAGTATGTCCATTGCCTGCGCAAACAAAAAAGGGCGGAGTGCCAACCATTGGTGCAACCCCATCATGATCGAAAAATGGTCTGAGTCCCCTCCCACCATCCTCACTCGGATCTTTGCTCCATCATACATGTTTTTAATCACCCTAACGTAGGCAACATGTACACCACTAGCTTCCAAACATCTCCACAAAACCTCAGTCAGGACTTTATCTTACACCTTTTCTAAGTCAATGAACACCACATGCAAGTCCATCTTCCTCTCCCTATACTGCTCCATAAATCTCCTAACAAGGTTAATGGCCTTTGTAGTCGAACGCCCCGGCATAAACCCGTAACTGGTTCTCGAAAATAGACACACTCCTCCTCACCCTTAGCTCCACCACCATCTCTCAGACTTTCTTAGTATGGTTAAGCAGCTTGATACCCCGATAGTTATTGCAATTTGGATATCACCCATGTTCTTGTATAAAGGAACCATCACGCTCTACCTCCACTCCTCGGCATCTTTTTCCTTCTAAAAATGACATTAACCTAGTGAGCGACTCCAAGCCCGCCTTGTCGGCACTCTTCCAAAATTCCAACAGAATCTCATCCGGCCCTGTCGCTTTGCCCCTGCTCATCTTACGCATAACCCCTCAACCTCCTCAACTCTAATCCACCTACAATACCCAAAATTGCAATGGCTCCTGGAGAGTTCCAAGTCACCCAGTACAATGTCCCTATCTCCCTCCTCGTTCAAAAGAGTATGGAAGTAGGTCCGCCATCTCCGGCGGATAAGCCCCTCATCTAACAAAACTTTACCTTCTTCGTGCTTGATGCACTTCACTTGGTCCAAGTCACGAGCTTTCCTTTCTCTCACCTTGGCTAACCTGAACAACTTCTTGTCCCCACCTAGGCCCTCGAGTTCTTCATACAAACGACCAAAAGCAGCAGTCTTGGCCACTGTAACTGCTAACTTCGCCTCCTTCTTAGCTAACTTATACTGCTCCCTATTCGCCCTCTTGCCCTCCTCGTCTAACCTTTCCACTTGCTTCAAATACGTAGCTTTCTTGGTCTCCACTTTTCCTTGAACCTCTCTACTCCACCACCAGTCTCTAGTGTGACCACCCGAGTAACTCTTCGAGATCCCTAATACCTCTCTAGTTACTTCCCTAATGCATTGCGCAGTCGTAGTCTACATAATGCTTGCGTCCCCACTTCTTCTCTAATCTACCATAGTCAGCGGCAATCCCAATCCGGCGCTTTGGCTTCCGTCAAGCCTCCCTACTTGATCCTAGGTTGGCTATGCACCGTCCTCTTCCTTGTGATCTTAACATCCACGACCAGGATCTATGAAGGGACGTGAGGTTCTCACTCGGACCTTGCAATCCGTGCAAATACCTCTATCGGATCCTGTAGAGTAGATAATCAATCTGAGTCTCAGACACCGAACTCCGGAAGGTGACCAAGTGCTCCACCTTCTTGTCACGACTCCAATTTCCCACCTTAGGATGTCGTGATTGCACCTAGTCCCTAAGACTAGGTAAGCCTAACATACATTGAGAAATAGCATAAATAATAACATCATCAAATTAAATCGTTAAACTATCATAACAAAACTCAAACGGTACAACTGTCAATAAGTTCCCAAAACCTGATGGAACATATTCATAAGCTCTACAAGAGTGCATTAATAGTCTCGAAATACAATACTGTTTTGGAACAGAAAATAAACAGTAAAACAACTAAAGTAGAAGGTGACTTCGAGGCATGTGAACGTCGACCAGGTGTACCTTGAAGTCTCCGGAGATAACTGATCAATCACTGGCATCCATCACGGGCAGATATACCAGGATCTACACAAAAATGTGCAGAAGCGTAGCATGAGTACACCACAATTCCAGTAAGTATCAAGCATAACCTTGGTAGAGTAGTGACGAGGCCAGGTCAAGACACCTACTAGGATAAGAAAACTGAACCGAGCATAGTATAGTCTAATTAATGGAAAGTGAGGAAACAAAAGACAATAAAACAGTACAATAATGTAGGCTAACAACAAAATTTAAGGCGGTAAAAGCAACAAGAAGTGAACACATGATGAGAACAACAAGTAATCAAGTAAGCACAAATACAAGTAAGACAATGAAGAAAACAACAAGTATTGTTCAACCAACAAGCCTTTTTAACATAAGATGTACAACAAAAATCACAACCGAGGTACCGCACCTCATAACCTCATTTCACAAATCAAAATCACAATCATTCTTATATCACCACGTGAGCCTTGCATTTATTTTGAAAATATTTTTTCCAAAACAGCTACACGGATTTTAGCCCCGTTATCTCACCGTGTGGCTTCAAGAAATTCCCTTACTAGCAACAGGCGTATAAATCCCACCTTATCTCACTGCATGTATATCAACCCCTATCCTTCTACCACCGCATGCGTACCAATATCACAACACAATAATCAACTCGCACCATATGTGCCCATGTGCCATAACACTTGCCAAAATCAACAATACCAATGTTACAACAATGTATAGTCCATGGCTCAACCACAATGTGTACAGTAATCTCAATAACAACAAAATGAATGAGGAATACTCAACAAGGCAAAATATCTCAACAATCAATAACTTCAACCTCAATGAAATAATGGCTTTCACAACTTCAACATCAATAACCCAATAAGAAGATATACTCTCAAAATAACAACTTCAAGTAAGAGTAATTCAACAATAAAAGAGGTAACAAGGCAATAAGAGAGGTAGCAACTCCAACTAAAGCATAAAAGAGTAATTACAACAATAAAAGGTAAAACAAATGCTAACTACGTCAATTAGAGCATGTGAGAGTAAATTTAACATTGAAAGATGTACCATGTTATAATAAATCCAATTAAATGCATGGAAGAAGTCTAAAAGTCTAAACCGGTCAAAATATCACATATAGCCCATGTACACATCTTCCACATAGTACAAATAACACCATCAACCCAAATCTAATGGGTAATTTCTCAGACACAAAGTTAGGCAAGATACTTATCTCAACTAGGCCAAATCAAACCTCAAAAATAGCTTTTCCCCTAAAATTCACCTCCACACGACTCAAATCTAACCCAAAATGACTTAATAACATCAAACAATGCAAGAGAAACCAATTACAATAGATAAAGTCATGATCTTTACAAAATTCCCCAAAAGTCAATTCTGTTCCCCCCTCCGGTCGAAACCCAGGTCCAAGGGTAGATCCCGATAATCCATAACCCCACGAGTCCATATATGTATTTTGTTTTTTAATCCAAGTCCAAATCGACTCTCAAAACCCAAACTTTCATTTTTTTTTCAAATTTTGACAAAAATTTTCAAAATTCCTCTTTGATTCTCATAAATATGATGTTAAATCTAGTATATAATCTTGAAATATTGTTGAAAATTAATTAGAATCACTTACTCAATGATTGTAGATGAAAATCCCCTCTCTAAATCCCCTTCTACCGAGTTTAGGGTTCTTAGATATGAAAAATAACACCTAAATCACGACTCCCAACATTTTTGTTCAGATGCGGATGTCGAATTTGTGCCACAGGGTTCGAAATTGCGAGTCCTCACAAATGCGAAGGAATCCTCGCAAATGCAGCACTTGTCAAGCCCATGAGATGTCACAATTGTGACATAGGCCACCCAATTGCGAAGCCCCTGTCCTCCTCACAAATGCGACCAGATGGTCACAAATGCTACCTTCCCAACCTAAGCTACCCTTTGCAGTTGTGAACCCAGTATCGCAATTGCGATATCCAAGACCCCCTCCCCCTCCCCCGTCATGTTCGCAATTGCGATGCTAGTGCTCGCAATTGCGACTACTACAACACCATCAACCTCTATTTGAGTCCAAACCATTTCGAAACATGTATGAAACTCACCCGAGCCCTCAGGACTCCAAACCAAACATCCACACAAGTCTAAAAATATCATTCAAACTCGCTCGCGTGATTGAAACACAAAAATGACATCTAAAACTACGAATCAGACATCAAAATGCATGAATTTCAAAGAAAAGTTCAAAAACTTCTAAAATTGCAACCAAGCGTCCGAATCCTATCAAATCAACTCCAAATAACACCAAATTTTGCAGACAAGTTCCAAATAGAAAAACATGACTATTCAAGTCCCAAACCAAATTCCAAACCCAATAGCCAAAAAGTCAACCTACGATCATACTTGGGAAAACTTCTAAACCTCAGACTGCCAACTTTCGGCAAAACAAGTCTAATCAACCTAGGGACCTCCGAATTCCATTTCGGGCATACGCCCAAGTCCAAAATTATGACACAGACCTATCAGAGCCACCAAAATACCGTTCTAAGGTCATTTTCACAAAAGTCAAACTTTGGTTAGCATTTCTAACTTAGGCTTCTAAACCAAGAACCAAAGGGTCCAAATCAACCCAAAACCTTCCCAGAACGAAACTAAACAACCTTTCAAGTCATAGAACCACAAATACAAATGTGTAAAGCATAAAAAAGGGAAACGGGGTGCAAATACATAAAATGACTGGTCGGTTCATTATATTCTCCTCCTCTTAAAACAAATGTTTGTCATCAAACGTGCATAAAGACATACCTAAAGTGATGAAAGGTGAGAATAACAACTCCGATGTCGTGCTCAGTCTCCTAGGTCGCCTCCTCGACTGATGGCCCCTCCATTGAACCTTCACTGCAGCGATGTTCTTTGATCTTAACTTTCAGACCTGTCTGTCCAAGATAGCCACCGGCTCCTCAACATAAATCAAATCCTTGTCCAATTGGACTGAACTGAAATATAAGACATGGGACGAATCACCATAATACTTCTGGAGCATGGAAACATGGAACATCGAGTGGACCGCCGATAGGCTGGGTGGCAACGCAAGCTTGTAGGACACTTTACCAACTCTCAAAGATCTCAAAAGGACCAATATACCTAGGGCTCAACTTGCCCTTCTTCCCGAACCATATCACACATTTCATAGGTGAAACGCAGGGCAAAACCCTCTCTCCCACCATAAATGCTACATCACGAGCCATCCGATCAGCATCACTCTTCTTCCTAGACTGTTCTATACGAAGCCGATCCTAAATCAACTTGACTTTTTCTAAGGCATCTCGAACCAAATCAGTGCCCAACAACCCGTGTGAACTGTGTGCCTCGATTGGAACTCAACTCAACCCGTGTACCTAACTCACGAATGTTTTGTGTGTCAAACAATTGGTCACGGACTAGTAACATGTCACTTGGACCTAATAATAAGTGTGAGAGGCATATTAGAAGTGATCTAAGGTCTATGAACAAATGCTTGAAAGCCATCTCAAAGAGCAGTGATATGTCATGGACATGTTAGATTATATATACTTGTGAATAAAGATTGGTGTTTAAAGTCTTGATTCTGAAAACATTAAAATTTGGTCTTGAAATTGGGTATTCGGTTGAGAGAGAAAATAAAGTGATGGGTAGAGGCAAGTGGTAGAATTGGGTATTTCTATTAATTGGGTTAAGTTCCACAACACCTAAAAAGGATAAATTAATATGGGATTACAAGATCTGGACCTTATACGTTAGGATGGGTATTATGATAATTTGAATTGGACTTATGAAGACCGTATGAGTCATTGATTACAAGTATCTATTATATTACGTAGATTAACTCTAATTGAGTTGAATGGATTATATGAAACACTTAATTAGCTAAAAAACATCCAAGATATGTTAAGTCGAACCCTTTCATAAAATTATTTATCCAAAACTCCACGTCTTCTAAGCATGTCCGCATGCATGTCCAAAAATTTTACAAAATATTATTATATGATTTTGTGAGACAAGTAATCATACATTGTCCAAATATTGTTTGAAATGATAACACTCAAATATTATGTTCAAAAGGTGTTATGATATAAGTGTTTTCAAGACTTCAAATGAACATGATGATATGGATTTTTAATGAAAATAACTATGATATGAATGTTTCAAGTTTTTTTTTTTGGTTAAATAAGAATTTATTGATAGAAGCAAATTACAAGAGTGGAGGGGGACCTGAACCTTACCTCCAATAGAAAAGTTGATGTACTCTTAGTCATCCTAAAGTGATAACTAAATCTACCTAAAGAGTGGTGGAATGTTAGACCTATGGTAATGTGGCAACTATCTATTTTGTAGACATTCGCTCTTACAAAAACGAAGTGAAATTGTTCTAGGTCAGCTATACAAAAAATTACATGTATTCCTGCTTCTATCATGCGATTTGGGGAAGTATTCCCTTGTATGTACACCTGTTGTCCAAAAGTGTTTTCTGGGGTCGTCAAAAGAGTGCCAAAATAGTGCAAGCTATCTTCAATTTTGCTTTGACTTTGTAAAGAAAAGCCAAGTTGAAGATGACTGTTTGTTTTAAAGTGGCTGTTGCTGTTAGTAGTGTGCCTGAGTTGCTATAGTAGATTGTCGTCTTCTCTTGTGTTTGTCTAATGTGGAGTTACTGTTGGTTCCTTGCCTTGCATTGTCTGCTGGAATAGAATATTGTTACTGTGCTGTTGAGTGTAGTCATGTTTCCAGTGGTATAACGTGTTCAAGAGTGTCCATGATGATTGCTGTGGTTCCAAGAGATTGAGCACCAGAGGTGCTAATACCACACCTTGCAACTGCAGCAATGATCTGAACCAAATCAAACTGCCTTCAGAAAGCTGGAATTCTTTAGTGACATTGTGGTTTGTGATACTACTGCTTTCGTTGCGTGTTTGATTCTGATGAATTGCTGAGCATTGTGTTGGTTGCTTGTGTGATAACTGTGTTTCTGAATCATGTGGTTGCTACAAACTTGGAGGTTGCCAAGTTATGTTGCTATGTCTGCTAAGTCGATTGTTGACTATGTTCCAATGTTTGGTGATGATAGAGGGTGCCCATCCTGCTAATGCTATGCTGCTGCTTCCACTTAGTTGTATGCTGGGTGATTTGCTGATTTGTATGCTAGTGAGAGGGATTCCTGATAAGTGTTGTAAATGCAACAGATTGAGCATTATAAATACCCATACCACACATTGCATTTTTAGCACTGATCTGAATCCTTCCACACTAGTTACCACTTTGGAAGAACTGTTGAAAGCAATGATGTTTTCCTCTGACTTGACTGCTTTTTTGATGCTGTGTCTTGGGAGATTGAAGCTTCTAAAGTTAATTTTCTCATGTTGTTGGTGTTGACTTGGGGACTGTCTTGACTACAATGCTTCTGCTGTGATATTCTGATTCCAGGAAAGTATGAGTGTTGCCTTGTGTTGCTGATGCTGCTCTGTGAAAATGTTGTATATCTTTTTCTGCTGCTGCTATGTTCCTGTTGGGGGGATTGCCTCGAGTGTCCATCTGTGGATGCTGCTTAAACAGATTGCTGTGTATTTGAAGATTTCTCTTCTTTTGTTGCTTTTTTGCTGTGGTAATAAAGTCATGGTTGAGTGCTGGTATTGTATTGTTCTCAGGTAGGGGGATACAATAGAAATCTGGAGAACATGTTGATGTAAATATGATCCATTTATTGCTGGTGTCTATGCATTTGTTGATAAGATTTCGAAAGTTTGGAATTCTCCCTATTGCTTCTTCAACAACAGATTGAGACCATCTAAAGAGTTGTGTTCCATGTGAAGGCCTGTTGGTTGAGTTCGGGATGTTGATATTTGTTATTTGTTGGTAACAGCTCAGGTCTTCAATATTTCCTGCAAAACAGAATTGCTTGTTAGTGTGAGCCATTTGTTCTTTAAAACAGTGGCCTTCCAGTGCATCCTCAAACAATATATCATGAATTTCTGCATCCTTGATGTCTCTGCTAGGCTTTTTGTTGGTGTCTTGCTTTGCTTTCTCTTGTACCTGTATCAGAAACAAAGAGATTAAGAAAATATTAAGGTCATTATTTGATCTCAGGTGTATAGTGGTTATCCATTGAGAGGATCTTGAGATCTTCATTGACAATCCTGCAGTCTTTTCTGTGAAATCCTTCATTTGGCTGCTTGTCTTTCTTCTTCTTGGGATATTTACTTTCCTCTGTTTCATGTCACCTTTATTCTCAAATAGGGACATTGACTTTTATCGCTGTTAATCAGCCTTCTGCTTTGTGTTTCCAATTCCCCAAAGTACTGACAGTCAATAGGACCAACATCTAGAGCATAGTTTGCTAAATGACTGCCAATTTATTGCCTTCCCTAAATGTGTGTTCAATTGTTGCATTACATTGTGTCATCAATTCCTTTATTTCTGCAACTGTATCTTTTATGGACCAAGGAACCTTCCATTCTTTCTTTATGCTCTTCATAAGCATCATGGAGTCAGTGTGTAGATTAATTTGAAGGTGAACCTTATGGATGCAGAATCTCAAGGCTTCCACCATTGCTTGTGCCTCAGCTTCAGTATTTGTGCTTTCTTTGATTTGTTTACTGTAGGCATGTATTATATCTCCCTCTTCATTCCTCAGAACAAATCCAATGGAGCTTTTACCTGGGTTGCCTCTGGAGGTGCCATGTGTATTGACCTTAATCCTTCCTTGTTTGGGGAAATCCCAAAACACCTTAGTACACTTCAAGATGGGAGTGTACTGTTCCATCCTGCAGATGATATCAGGCCATTTCTGAGGGATATTTTGAATTCCTAGTTTTCTGACCTTGATAAGCATCTGGAGAGTGGAAGTGATTTGATAGATAACTCTATTAATTGTGACCGTGTCTCCATATTTATAACTATTTCTTCTTTTCCGCAATTCCCATATGATCACAGAAAGTAATGTTTGCATACCTAGTTTCAATCTATGGATGACTGCTGCAGTCCAACACTTGACCACTGCTTGGTGCAGAGTGCTGCCCTGTATATCAATTCCTGCATTGCCAAGAAAATATCTCCATACTGTGTTTGCAGCATATGATGTGAAGAATAAATGTTGTCTTGTCTCTTCCTGTGGGTCTGTGCAACACCAACACTTAGAAGCCATTTAGAATCCCAGTTTTTTGAAATAGTCATCCAGTGGTAGTCAATTTCTCCAAAGTTTCCACATGAAGAAGGAAATTTGAAAGGCAATCCTTGCACCCATATATTTCTATATGCATTTGTAGGATGTTGTCTCTTTCTCAAGTATTCCCAAGCTGTCTTGACTGTGAATTCTCCACTGATGTCCAGCATCCACATTGGTTCATCTAGTACCCCTGCTACATTTGGTGGCTTAATGTTGTTGATTATGTGTGCAGCAAGGTCATCTGGTAAGATCTCTTTGATCTTGTCTTCATTCCAAAGCCCATCTTCTATTACATCTTGTATATTCTGAACAGTTTTATCACAAATGAAATCAGGAAGGGTGATAAAGTATAAGGCTTCCAGTCCTGTCCAATATTCGAACCAGAACAGTGAAGACCCCATTTTAGGTTGCCAGAGTATTTGGTGCTCAATGATGCTTCTACATTCAAGCATTTTCTTCCAAATGTGTGATCCACCTCTCCAAGGAACAATTACTTGGTTGAGTTTCTTGCAGTATTTCTGGCTCATAAAAGCACTCCATAAGCTTGGTTTTGTTCTGAGGTTCCACCATAGTTTGCAGAACAAGGCTGCAGACATGTCTTGTAAAGACCTGAAGCCTGCACCTCCTTCCTCACATGGCAAGCATAAGGTGCTCCATGATGCCCAGTGTCTTCTTGGATTTCCCACATAATTGCCCCAGAAAAATTGTGCAATTAGTTTGTGAAGCTTATTGATAACATTGGCAGGAGAATTTACTGCGAAGAGGAGGTGAATTGGCATACTTTGCAGGACATGTGTGATGAGTACTGCCCTGCCTCCTGTGGATAGTAGCTTCCCTTTCCACTCTTGGAGTCTGTTCATCACTTTCTGTATGAGACTTTGGTAGTAGTCTATCTTCCTTCTCATGTAGAAGATTGGACAACCAAGATATATGAAAAGGAACTCTTGTTGTAGGATTCCTGTAATCCTCTGTACCTTGTTGATCACTTGTGTTGAGATAGAGTGATGCATGTATACTACAGATTTACTCTTGTTTATCAGCTGGCCAGATGCATCTTCATATGCAGTCAGTATTCCCATTATTAGCTGGAGTGATGTGGCATTTGATGAGGAAAAGATGATGGTATCATCTACATATGCCAGGTGATTGATCTTGGGACTCCATTTAGTCAAGCCAAATCCACATAATTGAGAGTTGGAATGAAGAGAGTTGAAGTGCTCTGGACATGGCTTCTGCTGCTATTATGAATAAAGCAGGTGACAAAGGGTCTCCTTGTTTGACTCCTCTTGTAGATTTGAAGAAGCCATGTGGTTCTCCATTGATCAGAACAGAGTACCAGTTGTTGGCCACCAATCCATGTATCAAACCAATGAAACTTTATTCAAAGCCCATCTTCCTTAGTACCTTGGTCAGGAATAGCCATGACAGTCTGTCATAAGCCTTGGTCATGTCCAGTTTAATTACAACATTTGGACCTGCTTTGGTTCTGAGTCGAATGTCTGTTACAATCTCCTGAATTAGGATCACATTTTCCACTATGCTTCTGCCTTTGACAAAGCCAGCTTGTTCTATTGGAATCAGCTTTGGTAGAATAGTTACCAGTCAATCATGGATTACTCTCGAGAATATCTTGTTGATAAAATTGCTGAGGCTGATTGGTCTTAAGTCTGAGAAAGTAAGTATTTCCTTCTTCTTGGGCAACAGTACTAAATTAGTGTGTGTGATGCATTTAGGAAGAGCGTGTCCATTAAATACTGCTTTAACCATGTCAACTATATCTTCCTCGATTATATCCCAACACGACTGGTAGAAGCATCCAGTGAAGCCATCTGGTCCTCCTGCACTTGCCGCATTCAATCCAAATACTGCTTTTTTAACTTCCTCACTTGTTGGTTGATGCATCAGCAGACAGTTGTCTACATTGTCTACCAATGTAGGAATGTGATCCAGTATTTCAAATGTTGTAGGTGAATTGTCTTCATAAAACTGTGTTTTGAAGAAGCTGATTGCTTCATTTGCTATTTCAGCATTATCTTCTAGCCAAGTACCCAAGTTGTTCTGGATTCTTCTAAGTTGTAGTCTCTTTCTTCTGCCATTCACTTGTGCGTGAAAGAATTTTGTATTTTTATCTCCATCCTTGAACCAAGCCATGCTTGATTTCTGCTTCCAGAACTCCCCTTCTAGATTTAAATACTTGATCAGCTCAGCCTGTACCTGCTGTAATCTCATCTGTTTTGAGCAGTGAGATGAAGCTCAAATTGGGCTTCATGAACCTTGACAACTTCCTCTAGACTTGTTATCTTTTGGAAAATGTCTCCATAGGTTGTTCTGCTCCATATTGATAATGCTTTCTTTACTTTCTTCAGCTTGTGATTGAAGACTATGAAAGGGTCCCCAATGAAATTTGTTTTCCAGTGCTCTCTTACAACTGCTTTGAAGTTATGGTGTTTTATCCAGAAGTAAGAAATCTGAAAGCTCTCTTTGTGGAGGTTGCATTTGTGTTACAAGACAGTAACAAAGGGCAGTGATCTGAGCCTATTTTTGGTAGGTGAGTGACCTCCAGTTGTGGTAGCCACTGTTGTAGTGACAGGTTCGTTAAGCATCTGTCCAATCTTTTGAAGATACAATCATCTTCTGCTCTCCCATTCCACCATGTGTATATGTTCCTTTGGAGCTTAGTTCCTGAAGGTTGCAGGTATTGATGCAATGTCTGAAACCTCCAAACTTCTCTTCCTCATCCCATATGACATTAAAGTCACCTCCCACTAGCCAAGGTAGTGTCATGTTACTAGCAAGGTTGTGTAGGCTATCCCATAGTTCTATTCTTTCATTAGCCTTACATTTTGCATATACAAATGTGACAATGAAAGCTGTTTGTGAATCCACCACTGTTAGTTTCAGAGTTAGTTGCTGCTCCAAGTCACATATTATGTCGACTTCATGATCCTCATCTACAAAGACCCATATCTTGTTTGATACATTAGCAAAGCATTGTGGCAGTCCAATCCTCATTTTGTATCTTTCCAGTTTCCTGACTTTTTGTTTTGGCTCCATGATTCTAATGAATTGGAAGTGGTGCTGCCTGTGCATACTGATAAGCCTTTGAAAAGCTTTCTATTGACTGATCTTATGTTCCAAATGATCCCATTCATGATTAGGATTGAGATTTGGATAACATCCTTCTTGTATGGACTCCTGCCCCACCACTTTGAGTGTCCTTGACCTGTTTCTTCCTGCCTTTTTTTGTTGATTTCACTGCATCCAACAATTTTGGTGGGAGATCCGCTTATCTAGATGCATTTATTAAACTTTGTGTGGTAGATTCCTCATCAAGATCCCTTCCCGCATTAGCTGTTTGCTCCTCTTCATCAACTTCACTTCTAAACTTTATCACTTGTAAATTTATGCCTTCTTGATTCAATTCTGTATTTGTTGTATTGTGGATCAGCTGACATTTGTTGATGTTGAACTCCTGAGAGCAGTCTGTTCCAAATTTGATCTGTTGTTTGGTTTTGGCAGATGAATTGCTCTGTAACTCATTGGATTTTCTATTATTGGTCAAGGTGTCTGTTGATTGCTTGCTATCTTTGTGCTCTCTTGTATGTTGTTACCATTGTCATTGACTTTGAAGGTGTCAATGTGCAGGGCAGCATCGCTTCCATTGTATGAGTGTTCTTCATTGTGTCCTGCTGTTTTGGTTTACCCTTTGTACTTTGCAGGTCCTGCTCCAGTTCTTCATCAGTTGGTTCCTCCTCGCTACCTATGCCAGATGGTATTTGTTCTTCTTCTGATTCTTCCTCTGTCTGTTGACTCCATAACTTGCCTTCACTAAGTTGAATTCTTTGAGCCTCATCCACATCTTTGACTGCACTTGGATTTCTAAATTGCCTGTTCACCCATTGGATTGTTGTTTCATTATCTGCTGTAGCTACTATTATGTCTCTGCTCTGACTTCTTTTAGTCATTAAAAACTGGTGGTATTTGCTGCTACCTGGTGGCGAATTAATCTGTGTTGCCATTGAGGTGTGTGCATTCTTTTCTTCTTCTGCTTCTCCACTTGTGGAGCTCTGCCTTTGCTCTTTAGCTTCCCCTTGTTCAAGTTCCAGCATAGCAAACTTGTACTTCCTGAGCTTCTGATATAGATGGAATCATTTCCAACTTCTCTTTGATTGCTACCTGTTTGTTTTTGTTCTGTGCTCGATTGACTTCTTTCCATTGTAAACTATTGTTGCCAACTACTTTACCACTTGATAGAATCAATAGAGCTGCTACCTCTCTTTCTTTGACTTTTGTTCTTGGAATCTCGGCAGTGTTCTCCTTAATCAATTCTGGGTGCAGCTTCCAACATTCTAACATGTTGTATCCTTGCAATTTACACTGCTTACAATATTTGGGAATAAAATCATATTGGATTTTGATCCACTCTGTTCTTACTACGCCAGTGGCCTCATTTTCAATATCCATTCTCACCTTCTTTGGTAGTTCCGACATAAGGTCAACCAGAACTTTTACCCTAGCACAGCTAGGTCTCGTCTTGTTTATTGTAGCCATATCCAGATGTAATGGTTTTCCAACAGCGGATGCCAGTGAAAATAAGCATTCCTTCATAAAAAAAGTTGGTAAGAGACTGGGAAAAGAAATCCACGCCATCGCCTTTGAAGTTTCTTCTCCTTCCTTGAACTTGGAATCATATATTAAGGTTCTCATCTGGTATTCATACCCATATCTTGCTTTCAGATAATACACCGCTTTAGAAGTGAATGTGAGGAAATCTCGCCACAATGTCAGACGAATTAGTATATGCCTATCTCTCAGTAGTCCAATGTTGCAGTCGCCCTTTATCCCACATTGCGTAGGAATTAGCCGACGAAGTTCCTGGATGTCTGGCCACCCATAGGAGAATTTGCCAATAACTCCATATTGCAGGTCCTCAATTTGGTTCATTCGTTCAACCTTCGTTTTTGTAAATTTGACAAAAGGTTGTCCTTGTAGAAAGGTAGCTTTTTTGAAGGGGATGGGTTCGATTTTCTCCGTCGATTTAGGGTTTGTTGTTGAGTTTGAGTTCAGATTTGCTGGTTTGAGGATTTGGCTGTAGTCGAGTGGTTTTGGGTATGTGGGAAGTGTCGCGGGAGGTTGGGAGATGGAGGGAAATGGGTAGTCAGCAGGCGTATTACCGGCTGGCGTCGCCATTGCCGTTTTGGAAGCTTTCTCTCTCTAGTTTCTCTCTCTATCGCTCCCTCGTGCTCTCCGCCTTTTTTTTTTTTTTCTAATTTTGACCCTTTTTTTTCAATTTCTTCAATATACATGAACATGACTTTATGTACTCTAAAAGAATATGAACATAATATTATTGCTTTTCAGTAAAATAGGAACCAAGATATTATGATTTCTAAATGATTATGACAATAAAATGAAAAGAGGATGACATGTCGGCTGTTGAGCCTGACTTAAAGACTATGATTATGAGCCAAAGGTCCCAAATAAAATAATATATTTTATGAAGTAATTTGGGTGTATTCTTTGTCAACTAAGAAGGTAATTGCAGAAAGGACCGAATATCCGAAGCTATATATGCCGATGTAGGAATATTATAAAGATTCGGTCGGTCGTTTTGTGTATTTTAATCTAGTTCTCTTATTTATCACTTCTTCTATATTCATTTGTTGTTATGTGACTTGCCAGGACGTTTGGATTGGTTCCGAGAAAGTTTCAGAGTGAAATGAGACACTTAGTCCCAAGGTTGGAAGCTTAAGTTCAAACTGGAGTTTGACTTTTGTACAGACAACTTCCGGAATGGAGTTTTGATGATTTCGACAGCTTTTTATGATTATTTCAGACTTAGGGTATGTTCGGATATTGATTTGGAGGTCCATAGGTCGTTTTGACTTGAATTGGTGAAAGTTAAAAAGTTGAAGGTTTCGAAGGTTGAGCGATTTGACCTAGAGTTGACTTTATTGATACTAAGCTCGAATTTTGGTTTCAGAAGATGGAATAGGTCCTTTGGGGCTAGTGTGCAAAATTTGAGGTCATTTGGAGTTGATTTAATATGGTTCGGCATTCGTTTTAGAAGTTGGAAGTTTATTAGTTTCATTATGCTTGAATTAGGGTGCAAATCTGTGGTTTTTATGAGATTTGATGTGATTTAAGGTTTCGAATAAATTCGTATCGTATTTTTGGACCTGTTGGTATATTTGGATGGGGTCCCGGGGGCCTCTGGTGTGATTCGAATTAAAATCGGATTGAGGTTTGGACTTATGGGAAAATTGTTAAAGCTTTAGTTCTGGTGCAATCGCAGCTGCAAGGGATATTCCGCACGTGCGGCACTGCAAAAGCGGCCTTGGGATCGCAGGTGCATGTTTCACTTAACTGTTGATGCATCGCAAGTGCGAGGAATATGCCGCATCTGCGAGCCTACAGATGTGTTTTATTTTCCGCAAAAATGAAGTTGAGCTGGGCAAGGTCGTGGTTGCAGATGCAGATGGGGAGCCATATTTGCGATGTTTGTCTGCAGAAGCGGACTCGCAAATGTGGAGCATGGTCCGAAGATGCGGAAGGTCGGAAGCCAATGATGGATCGCAGATGCGGGATCTGGCCGCACCTGCAGAACCGCGTTTAAGTGAGTCGCAGGTGCAGATTGACTAGCAGAACATATAATCGAAGAGTTTCATATTTTTCTCTCATTTTAGACTTATGGAGCTTGGTTAGGGGTGATTTTTGAGAGCGTTTTGGCTACAATTGAAGGGGTAAGTGAAAATTCATCAGTTTTACCCATTTTACACCTAGATTATGTGTATTTGAGGTGAAATATGGGGATTTTTGGACTATGTATTGAAGAGTGAGATTTGGAGATAGGGTCGATTTGTGGTTGTAATTGGATCGTTTTAGCATGGTTGGACTTGTTATCAAATGGGTGTTCGGAATTTGTGAATTTTATCGGGTTCCGAGTTGTGGGCCCGAGGTTGATCTTTTGGTTGACTTTTTGATTTTGGTTAGGGATCTTAGCTTTATCTTTTGGAATTGTTTCCTATAGCTATTATTGATGCAATTAAGTTGCTTTGGCTAGATTCAAGTCGCTCGGAGGCCGATTTGCGTGGCAAATGTTTGTTGGAGCATTGAGTTGCGCGCTTTGAGGTAAGTAACATTTATAAACTTGGAAGTGAGGGTATTTATCCCTGAAAAACATGTTATTTGTGTTGTGTTGGGGTGACGCACATGCTAGGTGACGGGCGTGTGGGCGTATACTGTGGTAATCATGATCCAGGTTTATTTTTTGCATTGTATTGCTATCAAGTCTTATTTTATCCGTGTAATCCCTACTTGTTAGAGTAATTGAGTTATGATTCATGTTAGAAATCATGTTTAGGCTGTGTGCTTATTTGGTTGAGACCTAATGAGCTTACTTCGATTGCTTTGAGTTATCTGCTTTAGTTGTAATTATATACTCAGTCATGCTTCTCAACTTGCATATTATATCTCAATCTCTGTTATCATTCACTGTTACATCACATGTTATTATTGTTTGGACAGAGTGGTACGAGATTGTGAGCCCCTGAGACTTGAAAGATTGATGACTGAGGTGGGACTGAGAGCCGAGTTATGCGTGTTATTATGGATCGAGCTGCACACCGCAGCATGCCATATTGGTTTTATGATTTATTATGTGGATCGGGCTGCACGCTGCAACAGGCCTTATAGGCTTTATATTAGCGTTGGGAAGGATCCACCCCTCCGGAGTCTGACATAACAGCAGTAAGAGCATGCACAATGATATTTATACACGTGGTTTGGTGAGGGGCATTGATGTGAGGCACCCGTACAGTGCAGAGTGATTGTGTGTGGATTGAGTGGGTATTTGGCACATATTGAGTATTTCTGAGAGTGTGAGTACTTGCGGATATCACCGTGAAATCATTCATTTGACATTCATATCTGACATGTAGGCATAGAGATGTATCATTCCTCATGCTAGCTGTAATTAACATGCTCCTGTCAATGTTAACGAGATGATTATGATAATTTCTGTGAGTTGTTTATTGTTTCTGTCATCATTTAACCTGTGTTATCATTATATCGGACTTTGACTCTCTTCTTCTGAGCTCGTCACTGCTTTCAAGCCAAGATTAGTTCTGTTACTTATTGAGTACATGAGGTTGGTTGTACTCATACTACACTCTGCACTTCGTGTGTAGATCCAAGTACATCTGGACGTGGTGATTGCTAGATCTGTGCTAGTACCTGCTTGGAGACTTCAAAGTAGCTGCTATGATGTCCGTATACCTTGACTCTTTTTCCTTTTATTTTCTTCAGTACTGTTCTATAACTCAGACAGTTATACTAGAGTTTTTGGTTTATTTTGATACTTCATAGTGCTCATATACTTGTTGGCACTAGATTTTGGAGTGGTTGTAGTAGTATTTCAGTTATTGTATCATATATTTATGAGATTTTCGCCGTTGAATTTATTAAAACATGTTTATTCAAATATTTAGCTGTTATGTGATTGTTGGCTTGCCTAGCAAGTGTGATAGGCGCCATCATAACAGAATAAAAATTTTGGATCGTGACATCTATGATCGTACAAATTAGTTTGGTCGATTAGGTAGTCACTCTTGATTGGGTTTTTTAATAATGCTAATGAATTACCGATACCGACACAAAATTACCTTGAGATGCCTCAACCGCTCGGGCTAAGGTTGGAGCCACATAAAATACACATGTTGGCTATTTATGTCAGTGACTAGGGACGCTTCACTAAAAAGATTAAGTCTGTTTAAAGCTCAAACTCTCTTATATTTTAAGAAACAGATTTGTTATATTCTTAAGTTGCATATTATCCCTTCATATTTTTTTATATGTTCTTGTCCCGTTTTATGTGAGGGAATTGACCATGCATACGAGTACTCTTCATTTGTACTCATGTTCCTTTCTCGGGAGACTACATCTTTTCGTCAAGAACCATTGCAAAGCATCTTCCTCTTTTCCCCAGCTATTTTTTGTGAGCATGCTACTGTTACAGTGAGTATGTTTGAATCTAGTTTATTTTTGCATATAAGTGATCATTGTCAAAAAGAGCTTTGTGTATATCGGGGGTCATGTATTTATATTTAGAATATAGTCATTGTAATTACTAAATCATGTAAAGAGTTTTGAAAGCTTTATGGGCTATTATGATAAACGTTGATGATTTTAATTCCTTATTGAAAATTTTCTTATCGTGAAATATGCATTGTCCAAGTCTGAATAGGACTTGAATATCGGTTCACTCAGCCACAAGTTTAAGGTAAAAGGTATTGCGTCCCACTCCTCTAAGGTTTGGGGTGTGATTGGTTCAACTCGCATCTTCTTTCTAAAAATTACAATAGTCTTTTGATATTGCATGATTAATTATTCCAATAATACCTAAGTACTAAACACCTTATTTTAAAAATTATCCAACTAATTTTAAATATTTCTTTTTTATGTTAGGTGCGAAAGAATACTTTTTATACACCGAAAATAGAAAATAGATGGAAATTGGGCGGGGGGGATCCAATTGGCGTTTCAAATAAAAGCCAAAAGTGTTTCTTGGGCTTTACAATACTAATAGAAAAGGATAAAAGTACAAATACCTATAGAAGCAAAAAGAATTACCCTTTGTTCGAACCGTTAAAAAATATAGCTATGCCTATTAACAAATTACCTCACTGTATTACACCATCGTACAATATTATCCCACCTCCAGAATGAGCATGATAATACACTAATACCACTGGACAATGTTCTAACAGTGTACAGATTCTAATGCAGTAGGGCTGATTTTCATAAATATAATAATAGAAAGTACAATGATGGAGGGGGCATCGACCTGACCTCCATATAAGAAAGGTGCACATCCTTGATCACCCACATTTGGTGACCAACTGTACCTAGATAGCTAAGGTGAGTTATACCTATAGTGATGTAGTGGCTGTCGATCTTATAGCATGGATCGACAGTCATATATACAAAAACAGTGGGTGTTGATTCTAGGTCAACTGTACAAAATTTAGATGTTCCTAATTCTATTAAAGGAGTGATTTGAAGTAGAATCCATCTTATACAATTGATTCTACTTCTAACAAAATACAAAAAACTTCCAAAAGGTGTGCTATATGACAAAGGGTAGTATTCTTCAATTTTGCTTTGACTATGACTAGGAAAGCAAGATTGAAGATTACTGGTAGAGTGTGTCAATCTACGGCTTAATCTGATATTCATGCTACTGGACTGTGTCAATCTACTGCTTGATCTGTTGCTTGTTTTCTGGCTCTTGCATCGTATTGCCCTTGTTTCCTGTAGCAGTGATTGTTTGTGAGTACCACTGGGTTTTGCTTTTGATTTTTCTACAGTATTCTGCCTCCTTATCAGTCCATTTAAATCTCCTTCAATTAAGGTTGGTGTTATGATAAAACAATAAAAGGGGAAGTGTTGCAGTTGAATGACTCTAGTAAGTCTAATAAGATCCCCCCTTTTGTTGCAAATTCTGTTGCATCCTTTGTTAGTAATGCTGATTCTGTCGTGATTGGTGTCACTGCTGCTGCTATGAATGCTGGTGTGGTTAATGCTGGTATGTCTGCTACTACATCTGCTATATCTGCTGTCCATCCGATGCTGCATCAGTGTGTTTTTTGATGAGTGTTGAGCTGATTCTTTCCTTCTGCAGACATTACTACTGTTGTTTTCATTGCTGCTCGTGGTTTCAATTGGCAGTGTGTTGCTAATGATCTACACCAGTGTGCTGCTAGTGATCTCTAAGTATTTGTTGCGACACCCATACACCTGTGACATTGATCCTGCAAAACTATCAAAGGAGTTATGGGAACACAGGATAGTAACCACTGGGTTTAAGTGTCCAGTGTTACTAGCTTTTCCTGGATCCGTAGCAATGTAATAGGCTGCTTTTTCTACCTGCAAGATCAGTAAGAGACCTATGGAAGAATATAAGGAGAGGGGGTGTTGTGACTGAAGGGATTGCATCACATTTTCCTCCAATTTTCTAATATCATTTTTTTTGGTATTAGTTCTGCTAGGTGGTCTGTTCTGTGATAGAGCAATAGTGGTGTCTCCCAAACCTAAACTAACTATCTGTGAGTGCTTGGACAACATAAAGATCTTGATTGTTATGAATCAGATGAGGTGGGAAAGATCAGATATGGTGGGCACCTAATCTGTTTTGATTTCCTATGTCTGAAGGCTGGGTAGCCATTGAGATCAAGGTGTAACTGTCCCCTCACTTGCACTGGCAGGTGCAGTTGGTCAGAGTAGTGTGTAATGTCATTTAGATCATGGCTTAGCTTGGAGAGTGTATCAGCCGGACAGTTAGCTTCCCTCAGTACATGAGTGCATTCAAACTCTTGGCATTGTTGGATCAGTCTGGTTATTTGGGTAACTAACATAGTGATGGTCCATGGGGGTGTTGATCTACCCGTTAGCCATTGTACCAGCAGTTTGGAATCACTCTCAATGTGAAGCTTGGTGTAGCCATTGTCAATACACCATTGTATACCTATGCGTGCTGCCTCAGTTTCTGCCTGATTATTAGTACCTTCCCCTACTGAGCTTGATATTGCGTGAACAAAGTTTCCATGATGATTTCTAATGATGATGCCTGCCCCTATCTTCCCCGGATTACCCAATGCACTACCATCAGTATTGATCTTTACAAAGCTCAATTTTGGCTTTTGCCAGACAACTTGTTGCACTGTAAACTGATGTCTTAGATTCTCAATAACCGGGTAGACATCCATCCAGTTGACTGTCCAATTAATGTTCGGGTATGATGTTCTAAGCAATATTTGGAAACCCGAATTAATAGAGTACAGAGTTCTTGTCACTGAGGAGGATTTGCCTCCATATTTGGCTGCACATCTATTTTTCCATAGGTTCCATGTTATTATAGTTGGCATTGTGTGCAAGGCTAGCTTCTGCACCTCATTTTCATGCTCCAGGAGCCACCATTTCATTAGGTGGGCTTTTAGTGATTGCCTATGGTCAAGGATACCTACTGGCCCATTGAAATACTTCCAGACGATTCTAGCAAAATGTCCACTGTGAAAAATATGCTCCACTATTTCCGCACCTGGTCGGGTACAACAAGTACATTTTGTGACAGTGGGGGGTCCAAATTTGGCCGTCCTATCATCAGTGGGAAGCTTGTTTCTCAAAGCTCTCCACAAGCAGAAGGACCATTTGAAAGGGATCTTTTTGTGCCATGTCATCTTGTTTGAAAAGAGGATCTGGTTTCTATCCCTTAGCACTGACCATGCTGATGAGCAAGTGAACTCACCAGAAGTGGATGGTTGCCATATTGGTTTGTCTCTGAGGCCGGGATTATAATGTATCTTGGTTCGAAGGATGATGCGTATCATGGCCACAGGTGCCATTTGATTGAGTTTTTGAATGTCCCATTGTCCGTCGCTCCACAATTCTGAGACCCTGATATTACCTGGCCTGCCTCCTATTTGTCTGTAACCGGCTAGGTGTCCAATACCTAAACAGTTGTCCACCAGAAGCTGGCGTTTCCTGCATGCAATCTCTATTTGATGTGAGAATCAGCAGTCTTTTTGGTGATCATCATTCTTTTCCATGACTGCGATTGTCCAGAATGCAATTTTTTGGACACAGGATGGGATCTTTGGCAGTATTTGGCGAGAAGAAACTCAGCCCACAGTGTGCGTTTGGTTCTGAAGTTCCACCACTGTTTGTATTCCATGGACTTACAAATTTCAGTGATGGATCTCAAACCAATGCCCCCTTCTTCCTGTGGGTAAGTTAGTTTTCGCCATGATGCCCAGTGGTACTTATTCCTCTCCTTGTTCATCCCCCAGAAGAAATTGGCGGCTAGTTTCTCAATTTGTTTAAGAACTGCTTTTGGAGGTGTGACAGCAGAGAGCAGGTGTATGGGGAGGGATTGGAGAACATGTTTTATTAGAGTCAGCCTACCACCATAGGACAGCATCCTACCATGCCATCCTCTAATCCTGCTTACTACTTTAGTGATGATGCAGTTGAAGTGCCTAATCCTCTTCCTACCTGTGTACAGAGGGCATCCTAGATAGGTAATAGGTGAATCTTTTCTGGTGAATCCTGTCAGGCGGTGAATTCTCCTGTTAGTGTAATGGAACACAGAGGAAGCAGTCATGAAATGGCTTTTATTTTTATTAATTTGTTGTCCAGATGCCAATTCATAATTCTGCAGCACTTTTATGATCTTTAGCAATGAAGTTTTACATCCTGAGGTGAAGATAATCACATCATCTGCAAAACTCAGATGTGTGATTTTAGGTCCTCTCCTCTCCATGTAAAATCCATTAAAAAAATTGATCATGTGTGAGGTTGTTAAACATTTGGGATAGCAGTTCTGCTCCTAGAATGAAAAGTGAGGGGGCCAAGGGGTCACCCTGCTTAAGACCTCTGGTGGAATGGAAAAAACCATATCTGGTTCCATTAACTACGACAGAGTACCAATTATTTGCCATTGTTTGCCAGACCGTGTCAATGAATGTTTCCCCAAATCCCATCCTTCTCATCATGAGACATGTGAAGGACCAGGATACCCTATCATATGCTTTGGCCATGTCCAGCTTTATAACTACATTAGCACCTCTATTGGGCTTTTTGATCCCTTGAACTATTTCCTGTGCAAGCATAATGTTCTCTGAGATGCTTCTGCCTTTTATAAAGCCGGATTGATTTGGAGAAATAATTCTAGGGAGGATAGGAGCAAGCCTCAAACTGAGGATCTTGGATACGATCTTGTTGAGGAAATTGCTCAAGCTTATTGGTCTAAACTCAGATAGAGTATTAGGGAACTCTACTTTGGGTATTAGAACCAAACATGCTTGAGTCATATATCTGGGCATGGATTGGCCACAAAAGAAGGCTTTCACCACGTTTAGGAGGTAGACTTGGATGATATCCCAACAAAATTGAAAGAACTTCCCATTAAATCCATCCGGCCCTGCAGTACTAGTTGGACTCATTAAGAAGACTGCCTGTTTTATTTCTACCATGGTAGGTTCTTTGCTCAGATTATCATTATCTTCCTCTGTAACCTGTGGCGAGATGTAGGATAGGAGATCATCTCTAATAGACCCCCCAGGATCAGTGAACAATTCTTGGAAATGCTGGCAAGCTGCCTGCCCAATTGCTTCATCTCCAATGATCCATTCATTGTCCTCAGTCCTGATTTTGTGTATGTAGAGTTTCCTCCTTCTACCTCTGATCAGGTTGTGGAAATATTTAGAGTTGGCATCCCCTTCCTTAAACCATTGCAATTGTGTTTTTTGCTTTAGAACAGCCTCCTCAGTTTTCAAGTGTTTGATGTACTGAGCTGTGAGTTCATTGGCTGCTAATCTATCTGTTTCTTTGTTGGTCCTTGCCCAAGTTTCCTCTGCCTCCCTGACTTTATCCTCAAAGTATTTGACTTTCTAGAAGATGTCCCCATAGTCCTGTCTCGACCATGTGGAGAGTGCATGGCTTAGGAGTTTGGTCTTCTGGTGGAAGATCCACATTGGGTTTCCAAAGACAGGGGTGTTCCAAATTTGCTGTACCAGTGGCATGAATGTTTCATTTTCTGTCCAGCAATTGAGGAATTTGAAGTATCTAATGGAATTGGTCCGTCTGTCATTTAATTCCATGAGGAGCGGGGAATGATCAGAGCCTGCAAATGCCAAGTGTGTGATGGTGGTAGTGGGATGTGCTGCCAGCCAACTATCATTTGCCAATCCTCGGTCTAATCTTTTCCAGACTATTGAATTAGGACCTCTACCATTTTACCAAGTGTACTTGGATCCATAGTAGCCAAGATCAGTAAGACCGCAGTCTTCTATCATGCTCAAGAATTCCAAGCTTTTTTTTATTTGGTACGGGATGCCCCCAATCTTCTCTTTGATGGTGGCGATGACATTGAAGTCACCTACAACACACCATGGAACAGAGGTTATAAGGGACCTAGACCTCAGCTTGTCCCATAATGGCCTCCTCAATACAGGTTTACATTTGGCATAGACAACTGTTAAACACATTCTTTGAGGAAGTGCAACATGTGTCAGCTCAATTGTAATCTGCTGTTCATCCTGATCCAGGACTGTGCCAGTGAAGTCCTTGTCCCAGAACAACCAGATCTTATTGTTGGAGTTTGAGGTTGCGCATTGCATGGCAAGTTGGTTTTTGAATTGGTCGATGTGTGAAGTGTCCAGAAAGGGTTCTAAGGCAGCTATGAAGGACAAATTGTGGGCATGCTTCAATGATTTGAGCCTCTCAATGGCTCCGAAGGTTCTGATACCTCTGACGTTCCATATGAGTGTGCTAATCATCAAAACTGGGTGGGGGGGTTGATTTTTGGTGGTAAGTTGTCGCTCCTAGCAGCTCTGCTCCTAGTTAACCTAGGTGATGGGTGATACGATCTGGGGGATAAGCCATGGTTGTGAATTATATCATGCTCATGTTGTTCCCCGTTGAAAGTATCAATTAGGAGGTTGCAATGATCCTCCTCAGACGTCACACTGCAGTCAGTGTCCTCTTCGACTGCTCCACTCATTTCGTCTTCAGAAAGAATAGGCCTGTATTCATCGAAGGCATATGAGTTTTTGTTGAACGGGCACACTTCAATGGGGTCTATGGTTGGAATTGTATTCTGATGTTGTGAAGGTGAGGGTGCTTTTTCATTAGTTTATTCCTCTTGCTCTTGAAGCAGAGGTTGGGACAATGAGAGATTTGAGACAGCGTCCTTGTAGGACATTATTTTAGCTGCAGGAGCATCCTATGGTTGCTTTGTTAACTGGGCAGTTAGGCTTTGTACCAAAGGAGTGGAGTGCTGGGAAGTTTCGGCAGGTTCGCTGATTGTAATTCCTGCATTCTGCTTCCTTGCCTTCCTCTTTTTTTGGCTTGGTTTGTTTTTGGATTTTGGAGATTGAATGCTAAAGTCAGGCATTGCAGGGGCTTTTCCTTTTGCAAGCCTCTTCATAGCATCGCTTATTATATCACAGACTACTTCTTCAGTATCATTTCCTATTGTAGGAGGAGCAATGGAGGATAAAGTCTGCCTAGGGTCAGTCCTTTGTGCCTCAGCACACTCATGCGAAACATGAGGAATCCCTTCCCCTGTGGTTACCCCGTCCTGTCCTAGTCTAGGGTCACCCTGACATTTCACCTTTCCTCCGTCAACTTCAATAGCAGTAGAAACAGTCGATACATTATGGGGTTGGGAGGGAACAGTTAAAGCATCAGAAACAACAGAAACAACAAGAGGGGTATGGGGTTGGGGAATGGCATTTTGGTGTTCTACATTATTATTACCTGAACTTACCTGAGGATGAGTATAGGGAATACCTGACTGTGTAGCTTGGCTGGATGGCTGATTAGGTAATTTGTTGGGCTGGCCTTCCTTTAACTTGGGCAGGTAAATGTGTTGTTGCCGCTTGGTCTGGTTGTGACCTTTAAAATTTTTTTTTTTTGCACTTGCCATTCATCATTTGAAGGAGCAGCTCCTGATGTTTGGTTTTATGCACTCTTTTAGTGTTCTATCACATTTTGATCTTTATTTTGGGTATTTTCTTGTGTCTGTGGTGTGACATCCAACGTTATGCCTTTTTGCTGAGATGTGGTTGCCTTGTTTTTGTTACGGCTATAAGCTTGGGCAGCACCACTTGCAGTAGCAACTTCTTCTTTCCTTCTCTGGTTCTCTTCATGCTTCTTTTTAACTTGGCAAGCATGGGTTACATGACCCTGATGTTTACAATGTGTACAGTAGTCTGGGACATTATCATATTGAATCTCCAACAATTGACCGTCGCCATTAGCATTTGCATCATAACCTAGCCATACATGTGTTGGCCTTTCTTTGGTAAGGTCAATTTGAATTTTAACCTTTGCGACGCTGCCTCTAGTTTTCTGAAAGGATGCCAGATCTAGGAAAAGAGCTTTACCTATTGGTGAAAGCAGAGGAGTGAGTATTTCCATATAGTACAGATGCCAAGGGAGCTCAGGAATGACTATCCAAATTGGTACTACTGGTGAATCCTCATTTGGTTTGAAAGCAGGGTTCCATGCTTCCAATTTCATCATCTGACCTTGGATGTACATGTATTGCTTGGTCCACACTGTGGCGTGGTCATACTCATTGTCTAGGTCAATGTAGACTGTTCTAGCATTGAAGTGGGCAATTTTGACTCCTCCTCTTAGCTCAGTCTGAGCTATGAAGCTTTTCCTAATGACCTCCATTCTTGGCATTGTGTTGAGGAATTTGCCTACCACTGTGTATTTGCATCTTTCTGCAAACTTAATCATGTAGTCTTCTCTTTTAAATATGACCGCTGGTTTT